>PITA01010306.1:0-72554 GCA_004023965.1 Spilogale gracilis
TGGGAGGCAGAAAGTCTCCAGAAAGTGACCCAAGAGTGACCCAACGACATAATTCACATTTTATCCACGCCTTCACCCTTTCTAAATCATCTGGTTAGAACCATGGATATATTTACTAAGATGATGGAATTTAAATAAATGATATGAGCATTACATCAATTTAAACTTTATTATTAAACCAAGAAGCCATATACAACTTAAATGAAAGAATAACTCCATATATTCTGCCATGTCATGATTTTTTCATTCCCACTTCCCCCTTCCTTGTTCTTGAATATTTTGCATCTAATCTGTTGTTGTTTTTTAATATATCTTCCTTCTGTGTATCACCCTGAAGTCCAGAGGGACATCACTTTTCCACAAGCCAAAGGAACAAGATCATCATTACTTGATGCCCTTAAATAAATACATTAGTCAAAATGACAACCTCATTGACAATCAATAAAGACATAGAAAAAATGGCTAAAGCAAGTGGTGAGTTCAGAAAAGCAGTCTAGTTAAACAATTGCTCATCTTACTGAACAAGATTAATAGTGATTGATTTCAAGTACACCTTACAGAGCATATTTGTCTAACCATTCATTCTTATCTCCTTTCCACCTTTCCCCTTTTTTCTTAATACCGCTTTTACTGATGACTTACAGATTTAATGAAAGAGCTAATTATAAAGTCTTACTTTCTCAATACAAACTGAAGTTTCTAAATATATTAATATCGGGGTTTATCTGTATTGGAGAGTTTTGTACTTTATTTTTTATTAAAGATTTATTTATTTGAGAGAGAGAGAGAAAGTGCACACAAGTGAGCACATGAGCAGGGTAAGGAGCACAGGGAGAGGGATACAAGCAGGCTCCCTGCTGGGCGGGGAAGCCCTTAGGCAGAACTGGATCCCAGGACCGACCGGAGATCATGACCTGAGCTGAAGTCAGGGGCTTAACCAACTGTACCACCCAGATGCCTGAGAATTTTAAACTTTATGAGAATATTACTTAATACTTATTTGTGCTGAAAATATTATAATTCTATTAATTGTCCATGTGTACTTGATTGAACTATCTTGAAGAAAATGAAAAAGGCCCTTCCCATGGGTGCCTGGATAGTTCAGTCGTTAAGCATCTGCCTTCAGCTCAGGTTATGATCCTGGAGTCCCAGGATTGAGCTGCACTCAATGGAATTGAATCCCTGCTCAATGGGAAGCCTGCTTCTCCCTCTCCCACTCCTGCTTGTGTTCCCTCTGCTGTGTCTCCCTCTGTCAAATTAAAAAAAAAAATCTAAAGAAAACAGAAAAAAGCCCTTCCCTACTATAGCTTCATGTCCCAATTCATCTCACTTTTATGCACATCTAAAAAACCATCTTTTCTAATAATATTTTTTGATTTGGTCATCATCTCTTTTCCTTTTTTAAAAACACTTTTATTAATATTCAGAATAAGCTATATATGAGAGGAAGGGGTCAATGATGACTGCATTTTTGTTTGGGTAAGTGAACAAAAAATTTGGGGATTGCTTTTTATGTAGCAAAAATTTAGTGAAAGTTGACTAATTTGAGTTTGACAGATAACTATTCACTCAGATAACTTTCATGGAAAAGTAAAACATTTGGTTCATAGGGATTGAGTTCAGTCACTGTTATTTTGAGTTTGAGGTACCTGTAAACTCTTCAAGTAGTGTTATGCAACCAAATTTGGCTGGAGGTATAGATTTAAAATCTTTCATAGTCTTATTCATGGAAATTGTATAGAGAAGGAAGACAAGAAGGCAAAAGACAGAAGCTGATATTTAAGGGCCCCTAATCAGAAAAAAAGCAAATGGGAAAAAACAAACAATGACAATAAAAACTTCACAGGAAAAGAAAGAAAAAGGAAACAATAACCAAATGGGAATTGATAGAGAGAAAACAAACCAAAATGCAGCTAAGGAAAGAGAGAATGTATTTCAAAAATTGGGGAAGAAATGGCTTTTGTTTTTAAGATAAAGAACTGAAAAAGTTAATTTGAGTTAAAAATTACTATCTTAGGGTAATTCCCACCTGTACTTATAGTATAGTCCTGGATACTGATCAGTAGGGTTTTACATTAAGCCAGCATGTTGTTTGTGGAATTATCCTGCTTAGCTATAAATCTGATTCCTTTTTGATTCTTTATAATACAAACATTCCCTGTTATTATAAAAATACTGTATGCCTTTGACATACACGGCTAGACCCTATACATGTGTGTTGACCTACCATAGAGACAAAGCTATTTGAGAAAGACAAGAGTGACAAGCTGATGGAGGGGGGTGTGTGTGTGTGTGTGTGTGTGTGTGTGTGTGTGTGTAAATTTAATACCTATGACAGTATTTTGTCACATTCACAGAATGGAACTTAAGTTATTTATAATTCTCTAGTAATGGAGAATGTAGGAAGAAGGTAAATTTTGCTGTGCTTTGGGATAACAACCATGTGTGAAAGAGGAAAATATTTATGGTAGGAGCTATAGAGATAGAAAGATGGAATCAGCTTTTATTTAAAAGCTATAATTTCAATATTGTCCATGAAGTGAACTCATGTATGACAAAACAGACTGGTTCCCGTGGAACCCATAAATACAACATTATGTAAAACTATAATTTATATCAGGTAAAACACACAGGCAATTTTAGATTCCATAAGAAATTAAGTAGCATCCAAGTATAATTTATCTCATGTTTGCCACACCAAATTAGTATTTCTGTTAATCTAATTTATAAATCAGAATACTAACCACTAAAAAGATATATATTATATATTTATGTAATATAATATTAAAATTATTTTTATTTTAGTTTATTGGCTTTTCTGTAATTCGTATATTGCAAACTGTTTTATATTTAAATGAGTCATTGAAAGAGAGAGAGTTTTGTTCACATTGGGGCTTCCATGAGCATACTCTTACTTTCCAAAACACTAATGTAGGAAACTCTGCTGTATTCTAGTTGATCTCTGCTGTCTTAGTGACATTAAGTGAACAAATCAATTTCTACAATGACAAGGACAAAAGAAATAAAGAGTAAAGGGGCGCCTGGGTGGCTCAGTTGGTTAAGCGACTGCCTTTGGCTCAGGTCATGATCTGGGAGACCCGGGATCCAGTCCCACATGGGGCTCCCTGCTCTCTCACTCCCCCTGCTTGTGTTCCCTCTCTTGCTGTATTTCTCTCTGTCAAATAAATAAAATCTTACAAAAAAAAAAAAAAGAAAGAAAAAAAAAGAAAGAGTAAAATATATTTATGTGGGGAAGAAAGCAAAGCAAAACAAAGACCCAAACTTGTTTTCATTGTTTTTGTGTCGATGGAAAATTGCAAGAATGAACTTGCTATGTATGTGGGAAATATCTTTTAATTTTTTTTTTTTTTTTGCTGTGCTAGATAAAATAGAAGAAATAAAAGAGAATAAGAAGAACTATGTAATAATGCTAGTAGCTTCTTCTGTGACCTTGGGTAAGTCACTCAACCTCCTGGTGACTCAGCTTTTCCATCTGTAAAACTGAATAGTAATTACCTCATTTATTCTGCACCCGATAGCTGATAGCTTGCCATTTGTATAAGCCTTGTTCAGCATCAAGGACATTTCTTCAAGGCTTCCTTCTTTTCATTGTCTGATGTCTATTTTTCACAATTTAAATAACGATTAATGTGGTCACTATAACAAGATGGGGAGGGGGAAACATCCATTATCTACTTTTGCTGAACAAGAGCTCAGAGTTAAGCCATGCTTATACATTTTCCTGTGGGTAAAAGGTTGTGAATGCCAGGCAGGAGCCAAAGACTAGAACAAACTACGTTTAAGTAGATAATTACCTATCAGTTCTTTCTTAGTGGTTTCTGTATTTTAATTCAACTCCTAAAATATTTATAAACTCTCTCAAATCAGAATCAAAGCTATCAACAGAGGGGGTACCATCTGTTGTCTGTGCCCCTTTTTATCGAACTTTTTTTCAGTGTTTATTCAGGAGGTCAACTGCTTTCCTCACTCTTACACTTTGGAAAAATGCAAACAGATGTTTCATTTGTCTCTTGCATATCATCGGTTCTGACTAATGATGGTAAAGTTCACGTTGGTGAATTTTCCCTGGCCCACATTATATCTTCCAAATAACTTTGAGACTCACTAGCATTTTGACACGACTTTTATCATTCAGTAAACACATTGATTACTTGACATAGAAGACTTCAGCTAAATTGAACATTTTTAAGATCGATCTAGACACTGTCTTACTATTAGAAGAACTAATACAATTTTAAGCACATTTATTTTTCTCACATCTGGGATGCTGGCCTACAAGCACACTTTAAAGCAGAGTATAAAAATCTTCAGTGATTCTTACAACCCAAAATCCACAGTTATATTGCAATTAACATCCATAATCACTAACTCCAGAAATGTGTACAAGCAATAGAGGAACACAATATTTAGATTTAATGCATAATTAAAATCTTTGATAATTGTTCTTACAGATTTGGACATCCAAGTAACATAATGAAGTGCTTAACTAGAAAATAATTTAATAGGGGGTGTTGAAGATTACCTAGTAAAAGTAGTATTTCAAGTCACAGAAGCTTAATATTACCCAAATCAACTATAAACCATGAAACTTTCTTATTGAACTAATAGAATACCATCATGATACACATTCCTATTTTATTTTAAAAATTCACAAATGTGTATTTTTGTTATTAAATACTTATAATAAAACACCACAGATAAAATAATGGTATCGATTTTTGTGTGTGTCCTACTGTATCAAACATACATTGTGAAAAGCTTTCTTGAGCACATGGTATAATGAACATCTATTCATTGTTCCAGTTTTCCACAAGTGCAATGTCACCAGACCTTTCATCCTGTAATAGACGTCTGCTTTTCTCCAGGTTACGATAACATTTTCCTTCTCATCAAGTCTTCTGGAAGTGTTTCCAGTTTTTGCTACTAATATTCCCTTTAAGTTTCTTATAGCTTCTGCCCTCATTCCCAAAGCAATGTCATATGGTGAGGGTATTTGGGGAAAACCCCTCTTCTAAAATAGCTTCTTCTTTGGCTTTCTTTTTTGCAGAGCAAACTATCCAGACCTAAGTGCACTAAATAGTAACTTTAAAAATTATATGTCATGTTTTTTTCTGGTCAGGCATGTGGGTAGACCTTGTCTGGTTAAGTCGTCTGCACCATGTGACATCATCTGAGAAAACGTTGTGTTATTCACTTGGCAGATGGGCTCAATTGCCAGGTACAAAGTGTCTTCACTCATATGTCCAGTGGCTTGGGAAGGATGACTGGAAGGCTGTCTCAGATGGAACTGACAGAGCCTATAGGAGTTTGATGGAAATAGGGTACAGCTCAGCTACCCAAAGGGAGGGCTATGAACTAACAGCCTGTCCTTATTCCCTGTGACTATAGCTTTATCAGCAGTTCATTCTCTCCTGGTAAGCAGGCATTTAGCTAACCATAAAGGGCATGAGGAAGTAATGCAATAAAATGGATTTATTTGGAATGATAGTCAGTTGTAAAGGGAAAATAAAAGAAGAGTAAATAAATAAATCTTGGTCACATTAGGGAGGATTTCAAAGAAATGAAAATGCTAATGAATAGCAATACCCATCAGCAAACAATTTCTCCAATGCCATAACTTCATTAGGTTGATTCAAAGAGTGTTTAATAAAGGGACTATTTACTAGGATGTGTATGAGGGGTAGGGAAATCATGAGGGATAATAAAATAATCTAGGAACACTAAAAGTAAAGAGACAATTCCTTTTAGTTCCAGAATTGACAAGGAGAAGAGTGGATATGAGGACTTGAGAACTGTAGGTAGGACACCTTCAGTGTAGTTGTGCACTGTATTTGAGGGATGCAGTCATCCTAAGGTGCACACCTGGGGAGAGCCATGGAAATATAAAATAGCCTCACCCTCCTATGATTGTCTACTTGGGTTCTTTATTGGCCAAATCCAACTGAAAGCCCAAGAATATGGATAGCTTATTCAATTTCATCATTAAAAAAAAATCAGACAGATCTCAATTGAGGGACATTCTACCTGAATAATATTGTGCCCGTATATCAAGGTCATCACAAAAATAAACAAGTAAATAAAAAAGGAAAGGTATGAGATGGTCGCAGCAAAGAAGAGCCTAAAAAGACGTGACTACTGAATGTAATGTGGTATTCTGGGTGGGATTGTGAAACAGAAAAAGGTATTAGGTAAAAACTGGGTAAATGTGCCTCAAATATGGACTTTAGTTAATAATAATGTATCGATATTAGTTTACTAATCATAAAATACATACCATACCAATGAAAGGCATTAAACGCTATGGGAAAGTTTCTGTTTCCAAATCTTTGCAATTTTTGTAAATTTAGAATTGTTCTAAAATTAAAGAAAAAGCAAATTTTAAATATTTTTCCTTTTTTAGCATTTTTGATGTTCTTGTCACCCATCTTTGAGTGAAATATACCCCCTATTCCATTTGTAAATTTCAAACCACCTTGAAGGATAGAATATGCCTCTGAAACTCATTTACTGTTGGGATATCAGTTGGTTCAGGTATTTTTTGTTCTATTCCCATCACCTAATAGAGTGGCTGACATATGAATGGAACTCAAATTTTAAAGTAAACTTTCAAGTTCATAAATATTAAGGAGGTATCCATGGTTTGAACAAGTCATGTTTCAGGCATTTATAACATTCCTGATAGTCAAGCATGCGAAGATTTTAACATGAACTAATTTTCTTATTAATTTAATAGTAATTATAAAATATTGAACTACATATAGGACTTCACCTAAAAGTTGAAAAGTATATACATAAGGTATAAGATATTTTAAAAAAAACAAGAAAGAAAAAGAACAACAAACAATAACACAAAGGAGTCACCAGTTTTCATCAGCATGCACAAATATTAATATTTGGGTTGTGTTGTATAATTAATTTGCATTAGCAGCATGCCCCATTGTGTGTTTAGATTTGCTAATGCAAGAACTAAATGCACTTTGCCAGTTCTCGTGAAAGTTGACAGACATCAGATAAATTAAACTGTACTACAGACAAAGCCTAAATAAATACTGTACTGTGTTAAAAATAATAACTGTGATGATGATTCCAATAACACAATGTAAAGTAACTCATCCTCATCTTTTGGAATCTTAAACTGACTGTAAGAACTGAGGAAAGAATCCATTGCAGAGAGAGAAGGGATAAAGGTAATATATGTTAACATATTAACTCTCAAAACAATCTGTTAACTTGTGTATGTGATTGTGCCACTGATTGTTCGAGCTCTCTTACTGGTATTGTGACATGAGACTCATTTAACAAGTATCCTGGGAATTAGAGGGTGTTCCTCAGTCTGCTGCATACAGGGCAGTGCTGCTGCATCTCGCAGACTGACCTAGCATTAACTAAATTGGATGTCAAGTGTGTCAACATGCTTTAACTGCCAGTAACATTGTTCTGGGGGCTTCTAAGATGAAAGACAAAACACCTTGAGAGGAACAGGATATAGGAGTTAAAGAAGCAGGTGGAATGCACAGGATTTGTCTTTTATTTTTAGATTTACTGTATTCTGATACTTTATTGCTTTATTGAAATGACTGTCATAAGCTTTCCATCAAACAGGGAATTAGAGGCATCCCTTCATTCATAGACACACATAGACTCATAGAGCAGTGCCAATTAAACTGTGTGCTGGGAACTTGCAGTCCTGTTTCTTTCAGATCTTATTTCATAGCAGGTTCCTACCTTTGGTAGGCACCTAACTAAATTTTGAAAGGTATTATCATAGAAATGACTTTGCTTTATTTACAATTTCCTAAGTAATGGTAATGTTTAAAAACATGACCAGAGTAACCTTTTAAGTTCATAAATATTAAGGAGGTATCCATGGTTTGAGATAATTAAAATAATGTACCCAGGTTGTTATAGAATGAAATTTAGTGTACCCATGTTATAGCCATAAAATAAATAAAACATTGAAAAAATCTATTCCCTGTGATAGAAATGCTATTTCTTTATAAAAACTGATCAGTGGTCTCCTCTAGATTTGATTTCACTCTGTTCCTGAACTATGGTTTAATAATACTGAATGAATAAATTCTTGAGTTTTAACCCATTCTTTAATACCCAGCTGAAACTATGTCCACTTCAGGAAGCTTCTCTGGATTTCTCCAGATTTTAATAGTGTTATATTTATAAGTTCTGTTAATGTTTCTGGCCTATGCCATGGAATTAGTATTGCTCATTTATTATATATATATATATATATATATATATATATATAGTTTCTATTCAAGGGAGCATATAATCTAATGTGGAAAGAGAAACAATATATACAATATTTAACAATAAAGTGAAAAAATTGACAAATAATTGTAGCAATCACCTAATCACTGTTCGACACTTATCAATAACCATCATCCCCCTTCCGTAGTCACCAAAGTCCAAATTTTTATCAGGCACATTATCCAGAATAAAAGATCACATTTCCCAGCATCTTTTACAAGCTAGTGTGACTGTGTGTTAATGTCTCAACAATGAGATACGAGAACAATTTATTTGAAAGGCTTTCTGGAAATCTTTATATTAGGACGTTATTCTTCCACTCTGCTTCCTAGAAGTCTGTGGTGATAGCTGTTCCTTTAGCAACAGTGCTGAGGCAAGAGGCCTAATTGAGGATTTTAGAACAGGAAAGTAATGTCCAAGATACCCATCCTCAAATTTATTTTTTGAGATAAGGTCATATTTTGTTCTAGCCATGCTAATACTGTGTGTTTTTTTCTAACATATAATCAAGCCTAATCCTAACAGGGGAAGAGAGAGGGATGATGACACTTAGCATTTGACTCTAAAAAAATTGCACAACCACTCATTGTTTTCTTCTGCATAACTTTAATTCTTATATTTGTCAGAATTGATATTCTTAAAGTACACTGAGTTTGCATATAAATGTGAATCACTTAAATAAATGAAATAAAATTTGACAAAACGGAGGGGAGAAATTGACAAATCCACAATTACAAGTGCAGATTTTAATACTCTTCTTTCAGTAATTGAAAGTTAATTTTGAGAGAAAATCAATAAGGAATTAGAAGATCTGAATAACACAATCACACTTGACCTGTTTTTTGTTATTTTTTTTTTCTAGAAACATGATACTTAAGAAAGGCAGAAAGCACATTCATCTTAAGTAGAAATAGTAGATTCCCAATATTAACTGCATACCTGGTCATAAAACATGTCTCATTAAATCTGAGAGACATATTCAAATATTTCTAACTGAATGAAGAATGAATCACAACATATCTAAACTAGTGAGGAGTTAAAGCAAGGCTTGAGGTGAAATTAACAGCCTTAAAGCTATTTTTGAAAATAATAAATGCCTAAATTAATGACTTAAAGTAAATTATATCCTATATAAGCAAAAAGAAGAAAATAGCAATTATACATATATAGAAATCAATGAAGGGGGTGCCTGTGTGGCTCAGTCAGTTAAGCATCTGCCTTCAGCTCAGGTCCTGGGATTGAGTCCCAAGTTGGATTCCCTGTTTAGCAGGAAGCCTGCTTCTCCCTCTCCCACTGTCTGCTGCTCCCCTTGCTTGTGCACGCTCTCTCGTGCTCTCCCTCCCTCTCTCTCCTTGTCAGATAAATAAATAAAATCTTAAAAAAAAGAAAATAATGAATAAAATATAAGATAACAAATCAAAGAATTGATAACAGAAAAAAAGTGAAATTTTTATTTGATTTAAAAATTCAATAGAATTGATAGAATTCTAGCAAAAGAGATCAAGAGAAAAAGAAATACATATTACCAATATCAGATGTGAAAGAGGGGACATAAGTAAAAATCATATAGATATTAAAAACATAATGAGAATATAATATAAATAAAAGATCAATGAGTTGAAAACAGAGATGAAATGAACACATTTATGTAAACATATATATTACCAAAGCTGACTCAAATTGAAAAGAATTAGCTTGGCTGTCTTTACACTAAAAAACTGAATTTGAATTTATAATTATAAACCACACACACACACACACACACACACACACACAGGTCTGCATGATTTGACTATGTGTTTCTATCAAATTCTTAAGGAAGAAATTATGTCACTCATATGTAAATACTTTCCAATAATAGACCAATAAATAAGGAAAACTTTCCAAATCATTTTATTAGGCCAATATTACTCTAAGAGCAAAACTAATCTATTATGATAAAATAAAAATATAGAAAAGCATTTATGATGATAGATATAAAGTCCTTAATAAAGGATTAGCAAATTAGATCCAGCAATATATAAGAAAGGGAATGTACCATGAGCAATTGGTGTTCTTTCCGGAATATAAGATTGGTTTAACAATCAGAAATTAATTAATGCAAGTTATCATATAAATTAAACAAAGGAGGGAAAAATGAATAACTTATTATATTCACAGAAAGCATTTAACAGAATTAAAGCATTAGGATAAAATCTCTCAATACTTAAGAGGGGACTTTCTTGAGTTGATAAAGATTATACTTAGAAAAGAGGGGACTTTCTTGAGTTGATAAAGATTATAAAAAAACTTACAACTACCATCAACTTAATGGCAAAAGTTTAAATTCTTTATAAGATTGAGAATAAAACAAGAATATCTACTCTGATTATTTTCTTTAACATTAACCTGGAAGTCTTAGCCACTGGAATATGGCAAAAAATAAGAAAAAAGAAAAGAAAAAGCATGTAAACAAATTGGAAAGGTAAAGAACAACAGGCTATTTGCAGATGACATGATTGTGTACAGAGAAAATCTTTAAGAAATATATACAAAGTCACTAAAACTCATTGGTAAATTTAGCTAGGTCAAAATGCAAAAAATAAATTGTATGTGTATCTATATCCTTAAACTAAATAAATAATGAAATACAATATATCACTTACAATATTATCCAAAAATATGAAATACCTGATTATCTTTAATAAAATATGTGTAAGAGTGGCACAAAGAAAGTATAAAATATTGCTGATAGGTTTAAACAATATCAACATGTACATATGGGTGTGGAAGATACAATATTGCTACAATGTTCAGTATCTCAAAAATGATGCTTAGATTCAATATAATTTCAAAATTCTAAGAGAATGTTTTGGGTAACATCGAGTTAATCATAAAATATATTTAGCAAAAGGCAAAGACTTTAAATAGTCAAAATGATTTTTTTTCATCATTTCATTTATCTAATTTTCATCATGCGAAGTGTACACTTTCATCCCCATCCCCTATTCACCCATCTCCCCACCCACCTCACCTCTGGGAACCATCAGTTTGTTTCTTGTTTTGTATGTTTGTTTGTCTTTATTTCTTTGCTTGTTTGTTTTGTTTCTTAAATTCCACATATGAATGAGATTATGTGGTATTTATCTTTCTCTGACTGACTTATTGTGCCTGGTATAATGCTCTGCAGCTCTATCCATGTTGTTGGAAATGACAAGATTTTATTCTTTTCTTTTACAAGATTTTATGTATTTTTTAGAGAGAGAGAGAGATCACAAGTAGGCAGAGAGGCAGGCTGAGAGAGTGGAGGAAACAGGCTCCCTGCCTAGCAGAGAGCCCGACGAGGACCTCAATCCCAGGACCCTGAGATCATGACCTGAGCAGAAGGCAGAGGCTTTAACCCACTGAGCCACCCAGGTGCCCTGATTTTATTCTTTTCTATGGCTGTATAACATTCCATCATGTATAAATGCCACATCTTCTTCTTTATCTACTCTTCAATTGATGGACACTTGGGCTGCTTCCATAGTATGACTATTATAATGCTGCTGCAACAAACATAGGGGTGCATGTATCCCTTTGAGTTAGAGTTTTTGTATTTTGGGGATAAAGACCCAATAGTGCAATTCCTGGATTATAGGGTAGTACTATTTTTAAAATTTGAAGAACCTGCATATTGTTTGCCATGGTGCCTGCTCCAGTTTGCATTCCCACCAACAGTGCACAAGGATTCCTTTTTCTTCACATCCTCCTCAATACTTGTTATTTTTTTATTTTGATTTCAGCCATTCTAACTGTGTGAGGTGATATCTCATTGTTGTTTAGATTTGCATTTCCCTGATGATGGGTCATGTTGAACATCTTTTCACATCTCTGTCGGCCATCTGTATGTCTTCTTCGGAGAAATGTCTGTTCTTGCCTTCTGCCCATTTCAGCTGGATTATTTGTTTTTGGGGGTGTTAAGTTATACCAGTTCTTTATATATTTTGAATAGTAAACTTTTATCTAATGTGTCATTTGCAAATATATTCACCCATTCAGTAGGTTGTCTTTTGTTTTGTTGGTTGTACCCTTCACTGTGCAAAAACTTTTTAATCTTGATGGAGTCCTAATAGTTTATTTTTGCTTTTATTTCCCTTGCCTCAGGAGGCATATCTAGAATAATGTCACTATGGCTATTGTCAGAGTGATTGCTTCCTGTGCTATCTTCATAAGTTTTTATGGTTTTAGGTCTCACATTTAGATCTTTAATCCATTTTGAGTTTGTTTTTGTGTATGGTGAAAGAAGCCGGTCCAGTGTCATCGTTCTGCATGTGACCATCCAGTTTCCCCAACACCATTTATTGAAGAGACAGTCTTTTTCCCATTGTATATTTATTCCTTCTTTATCAGAGATTAATTGACCATTTAATTGTAGGTTTATCTCTGGGTTTTCTGTCCTATATTATTGATCAATGTGTCTATTTTTATGCTAGTACCATACTATTTTAATTATTACTGCTTTGTAATGTAAGCTGAAATCTGGAATTGTGATGCCTCCAGTTTTGTTTTTCTTTTTTTCAGCCAAAATAATTTTAAAGTAAGCAATAAAGTTGGAGAAAAAAGCATGCTTTATTGCAAGATATAATATAAAGCTATAGGAATCAAGACAGGGTAATATTGGCATGACATATAGATCAAGGAAACAAAATAGAGTCTAGAAATAGATCCATTGTGTGTGTGTGTGTGTATGTGTGTGTGAGTGTGTATATATATATAATTTTTTTTTCCAGGAAAGATAATTCACTAGGGAAAATGAGAATTTTATTTTTTTCTTTAACTCGGTGCTGGACAATTTGATAACATTTACTTTTATTGCAGCAATTTTTTTTTTTTTTTTACTTTGGAACATAAACATAAACCTAAACTTAAAACCTAAATCCTTAAAGTTTCTTCAAAAACAAAATGCATAAGAAAAAATGTTTGTGACCTCAGGATTGGCTGTGGCTCCTTAGGTAGGATCAGGAAGCACAAATTGTAAAATGAGAAAATTGGTTAAATAGACCATATGAAAATTAAGAAAATGAGGGGCACCGGGTGGCTCAGTTGGTTAAGCGTCCAGCTATTGATTTTGGCTCAGGTCATGATCTCTGGGTTGTGAAATCAAGCCCTATATCAGGCTCTGTGCTTGGTATGGAGCCTATTTGGGATTCTTTCTGCCCCTCTCTTTCTGCCCCTCAATATCATCTCTCTCCCTCTCAAAAACAAAACAAAACAAAAAAAATAAATAAAATTAATAAAAATGGAAGGGTACTTCAAAGACTAGGGGAAATTCATGTGTATAAAATATAACTATTATGAATAATTAATAAGCACATAAAGAAAGCTGTCAACCTTATTAATCATTAAGAAATGGTAAAGTCACAGTGAGATACCACTCCGACCTACTGTCATAGCTAAAATAAAATATGTTTATAAAACTAAGTGAATTTTGAAAAGCAGATATACTCATGCTTTGCTTGTAAAATGTGAATTTGTCCACTGCTTTAGGAAAGTTGGACATTTTAGTATAACATGCAGATATCATATGGTCTGCAAATTCAATTCTTAATTATTTATCTAAAGGAAATGAAAACATATGTTCATGAATGTTCATTGCAGCTTATTTCTCATAATAGCCTTCAATTTAAATGAGTCTAGTGTCCATCAACAGTGAATTAACAAATAAATTGCTCCTCATAAATACAATGATATATTACTTGGCAATAAAAATCAATAAGCTAGTGATACACACAATAATGTGCACATATCTCAAAATGTTACTGAGAGAAAAAGAAGCCAAAGAGAAAACAGTATGATTCCATTTATTGGAAAACCCCAAAATCACCTACAGTGACATAAATCAGACCGAAGATTGCCTTAAGTTAATGGGGAATTGACTGGAAAGATTCAAGAACATTATTCTGGGATGTAAGAAATATTTTGTCTTAATTATGGTGGGAGTTACACAGGTATGTACTTTGCCCAAAGACACTGCACTGTACTTTATATGTGGGTATATTTTATTGTATATAAATTATGCTAACAAAAAATCTTTAAAGATTTTATTTATTTATTTGACAGAGAGAGAGAGCGAGAGCAGGAACACAAGCAGAGGGAGTGGAAGAGGGAGAAGCAGGCTTCCCTCAGAGCAGGGAGCCTGATGCAGGGCTTGATCCCAGGATCCTGGGATCATGACCTGAGCCAAAGGCAGATGCTTAAACACTCAGTCACCTAGGCATCCCTGCTAACAAAATTGACAAAAGATTAATAATACTTTGATTGAATCATATATCCTATGCCTATTTGCATATTTTTTATGGGACAACACATTATTATTGGCTTCAACAATATTCACTAAGTTTTACCCTGACATGTTTTAAAAGCATATTGGATCGAAAGAATAAACATTGTTAAAATGTCTTTATTGCCCAGAACAATCTATACTTTCAGTGTCATTCTGATCAAAATTCCACCAACATTTTTCAAAGTGCTGGAACAAACCATTCTAAAATTTATGTGGAACCAGAAAAGAACCCTAATTGCTAAGGAAATGTTGAAAAAGGAAAACAAAGCTGGGGGCATCACGTTACCTGATTTCAAGCTTTATTACAAAGCTGTGGTCACCAAGACAGCATATTCCTTATAAATATTTATGACTTTTTTTTGGCAGTTCAACCCTCTTCTTTAATGTAATTTTTTTTTTCTTCTTCAAGTTCCTGTGGCTCTTTGAACAAATTATCAAATACAATATCAAATACCAAAATTTGATTTGATATCAAATATCAAATACAAATAGTTGACCCTTGAACAACAATGCTTTGAAAGGAGCAGGACCACTTATAAGCTCACGTTTTTTTCTCCTGCAGAAAGCTTTACTGTTTCCATTTGGCCCACAGCTTGGGAAAGGTCTTGAGGGGGATTAAAGAGCTACCTAGTGGCTTCAGGGAGAGGCTCAGGCAGAAGCCCCGACACCAGAGGGATGATGGAGGGGCTGCTCAAGAACCAGCAGCTGGCCTTAAGCAGCTCCTAATTGTGCTTGGGGGTGAGCATTTTCTAAGATATACTCTCCCCGTCCAGCCTGGGGGCCAGCCCAGCTTGTGGAGGTGAGTCAGGCGATCACTGTGTTCTTAAGTTTTCCCCAGCTCACCAAGAAGGCACAGAGATGCGGTCTACTTCATAGACCTTAGGGCGTGCGGAACCAAAGGTTTAGATTCTTCTCAAGAACTCTGGCAGTTTCCATGGCATCCCGGGTTTTACCCTCGCCCAAGACAGTCTGCACATTCTGGGAAAAGGGAGCGGCTGCTGTGCTGGTTTTGCATCACAGGAGATGCTTTGCACCCCTGTGCTTCTCCCCCACCAACTCATGGAAGAAGTGGCGCTGCCTCCAGAGCTCTATCACCGAACTAGAAGCCCAGAGAGAGGTGGGTGTAAAGGCCCTTAGATGCATGTTGACCAGGTGCTTGACTGTGGCCCCCCAGGTAGTGGAGTAAATTTGACAAAATCTGTGAGTTGATGGTTGTTTAGAAATAAGGAGCTCAGTTTAAAACAAAAGTAGGGCGGGTGGGGTCGTTGGCTTGTCTGGAGGCAGAGGGTGGCTGAGAAAATGGTTTAGAGGCAACAGAAAGAAGGTCGCAGAGTGTCTGGAGGCTGGAAGGAGGTCCATCCCTGGGTCAGTTCTGCCAAACATTGTTGACGCCAGGACAGGCCCACCGGACCCTGGACCCAGAACAGATCGACTTCTTACAGTACATTGCTGCTCATATATTCTCTTACAGTTTTCTTAATAGCATTTTTTCTCTAGCTTACTTCATTGTAAGGATACAATGTATCATACATATACAAAATATGTTAATTGACTGTTTATGTTATTGGTAAGGCCTCTGGTCAGCAGTAGGCCATTAGTAGTTAGGTTTGGGGGCAATCAAAAGTTACAGGTAACTTTTGGGAGAGGGCGGTGACCCTAAGCCCTGAACATTGTTTAAGGGTCAGCTGGAATTGAATACTTTGCCCCTTTGTAATTGCAACAGATAGCACTGAGGGTGGGAGAGAAATTGAAGGAATCAGACAGCCCTCTGTGCTTACAATGATTGTGTTGCTTTCTTTGTGCCTGTAACCCACAACTAGACTGTAGTAGCATTCCAGGTGGAATAGACGTGAAGCAATCAATAAACAAACTGAGTTTCACAATCTTGAACCCACCAATTATTGAAAGACAAAGCACCTGGAAAAAATGGTCAGAGCCTTGAGTATCATTTTTCTTTAATTAAGTGATTGCATTAGAAAAAACTAAACCTTCCACCTACCTTCTACTCGCCACCCCTCTCGTGATTTCAAACTCAGTTCACCACTGATAAGATTAGTTAGCCTATGGAGCTGCTTTTATTTGGCTAAATTTTCTAGAAAATTGTTTTCCTTGTGAACAGACTGTAATTATAAGTGTAAACTACTAGAGTAATATTAATCTGTGGCATATTTTATATGAATAGGTACACAGTTAAAAATTGCTTTACATCAAAATGAGCTTTCATTCTCTTTTTTTTTCTTTTTAATGCGAATAAAATGTTAGCATTCACCCTTAAATACCAACAATTAGTTTCCTTATGAAAGGAATAAAGGGACTAGAGATCCATGTCAATTGTTTCTAGAGAAGAAAGCTCTCTAGTGACTTTGTTCTAACTTTGTTCTATAAGTTATGTTCTAAAACGAGTAGATAATACTTCATTATTTTTTACAGGATTGTAAACAGACTGTCAGATAAACTATGTGGACATTATATTTATGCATATATATGTGTTTTATGGATCCACACTTAAGTTGAAAGAAACATATAGAAGAGGTCACATTGCAAGTATAACAAATAGGAGAAGCCACAAAATGCAGAACTAATTTGAAGAAAATAAATGATTGATAGTGCAATCACTGTGCAAATAGCTAAGGAGAAACTTGGGAAGCAAAAGGGCATCAGGACAATGGAAGGTATTAAATAAGAGTGGGAGTGGTGGCTTAATAAGTGTCAGTATAGTAGACACTCATATAAGAGAAACAAATGATTAGAAGGCACAATTTCAATGAGGACTATAAAGTGTTCCCTGTGCATAGATTTGTAACATCCCCTCTAGAATGGGAAATGAATATCATAGGAAATGTTGAACGTATTTTTGTAACATGGTTACAAAATAATGAAATCATTAAAAGTTAGTTATTTGGCTATTGAAAATAACTCAGCCATTGACAGCATATACCAGTTAGTTAACACTATTGATATCGACAATTCTTCTATTAGGTAGTACATTAGCACATAAAATCAACCAAATCTCCAAGGGATGTTTTCACAAGTTAAATTTGAATTATAACCTTAAAAATAGAAACAGATTTTTCTTCAGCTTGACCACATGGTAACCAAACCAGCCATAGTTTTCCATTGAGCAAAAATGTATTTAAAAGTAGCTTCCTGGGATGTCTTGATGCCTCAGTTGGTTAAGCATCTGCCTTTACCTCAGATCAGGATCCCAAGGTCCTAGGATCAAGCCCCATATCAGGTTCCCTGGTCAGTCAGGAACTTTTTTCTCTTTTTCCTCCCAGCTTCTGTCTTTATCACTCTCTGTCTGTCTCTCTCAAATAAATGAAATCTTAAAAAAAAAAAAAAAGGCAGCTTCCCATTATCAGACTTGGTATAACTAGAAAATCCTCAAAAGAGAATGAATCCAAAGAGAAACACAAACATATTATAATGCTTCTTCAGTGTCTTGGCATATCATTTGCATAATAATGGCGTCTGAAGTAAGTCAGCACATGTTTAGTAATAATGAAGTAAATTATGAATCAATAACCCATATGTGTAACAGCAAAAATCAACAGCAAAAATCAATCAATCAGATATCAAACTAATAGAGTCTACGTAGATGCGTTTGCTGTTCTCTATATGTGTAAGCCATTGTCCTCATGGTTTGTTAATGGCAGGTATAAACGTCCGCATTAAAAGCTCTAAGTAATCTGTTTGTGATTTATGTTTGCTGTTCTGCAATCTAGTTTAATGTAATGCCTCTGATACTAATTGCAGCTTCATGGCACTATTTGGTGACCAACAGTTCGTGGGTTTTTTTGTTTGTTTGTCTTTTTGTCAAAATGCAGATCATTTTCTCTTTGGGTAGTCCGACGAGCTCATTCTACTCCCTCTGTGTCTCAGAGGTCAGAGCAAGCTCCAGGGGCTGTGCAGTAGGGGTGAATATTACTCTCAGAGATTTGTAGTCCCTGAAAAGACCGTGGTGTTAAATTTGCTGTGTTTTATGTAGTTGGAAAAGAAAGGAAATACCACTTATTATTTGTACACTTATGTACAAATACTACATGTGAGGCACATTATACAGGTTCACTCCCTTGTCCCTCCACCACTTTAAGAATGATATTGTTGTCATTTTATAGATGACAAAACCCTGTGATTGAGGAACTAGATGCCATATCCATATGGTAGAAAACAGTATGCTTCGTCCTCACCAGTGGTATGAAGATACATGAGAAACTACTTGCAAAATTCTTGGAAGAGGGAGATTTGAAAAGAGTTGATAAACAAACAAACAAAATTTCAACAAGTTGTGTCTTATGTGAGACTATATTCTTTGCCTTGTAGTAGGTATCATGGAAAAGTATAGTCAGGCTGTTTGAAATACAGGGTTTCTTGTGCAATCAGCATTCTAAAACATTATGTAAGGACACTAGCTCATTTATACTATTTGAGTTAAAGAGAAAAAACTTTTGAGCTTGTGATGCTTTGCTACCTGCTTCCGTTTGACAATGACTTAGTCATAGGCCTGCTCATTATTTGTTCCTCCCTCTACGTCCACCATTCCCAGAACGAGACCACCAGATTATGTGGAAAAGCTGCACTGTGTACTTTCCACTTGAGAAGAACTGCATAGAAACCATAGCTGGGTCATTAACCAGCAGAGCGTCTTTTGACAAATTACGTAGATTTTTGAACTTCTTCTTATCAACCATGAAATGGCTATAAAATATAATACACATGGTCATGAATAAAAAAAGAGTGAGATAACATGCCTAACATGCTAACATTGGCTTTGCAAGCCAATAGGAGTACTATGGCTGGTTCTTTAATATTACCTCCCTCCTCCTTCTATAAGCACATTAAAAAATACTTTTATATTTGAATTAAAAATTATCTGGTAAATTCTTATCTACATATGTTTACGTCATCTGTCATCAATGCCTGGCCACCAAACATAGCGATAGTAATCCTCAATATTGGAAGATATCACTCTTCCCTTGTGGGGGCAGCTAACACGTGACACATGCGAGCTATATGGTGGGCAGTCTCAGCTGTAACTTTTCTTTTTCCTGGTAAATTCAAATGTCAGTGTTATTAAATAAAACCAATAAATACCAAAAGAAGAATATTCTTATCCTGAAATGAATGCTCAGTTTTTTTTTTGTCAATTGATGTCTGCAGTACAGATCTGTTAACATGTATGATAGATAGCCTGATATTAAATTAACCCTGTCTCTATTGATCACTGAATCATTTCCATCACTTCCTATACCATAATTATGTTTTCACTTTCTATTACAACAGTGGATGGCAAAGGAAAGCAGACGATTAAATCATTTCTTTCTCATTACAGTTAATACTTTTAAAACTTCCATATTCAAAAGTTCAAATTGTTTTCTCTGGGTGCTTCAGAATGGAAATATATTTAATAACTAATAGTTCATTAATCTCACTCAGTAATTTTGAAATAACAAACTGACATTTTTTATTATAAATTATCCTCTGTTAAAAGCTGTTGTTTGATAATATATTTCCTTCTCCCTGTGAAACTAGCTATTTAACAGCCATTAGGTTTGTTTTTGTTTGTTTTCAGTGTGATTCCAAATGGCTAACTTCAGGCATTTTAACTCCTCTGCTGGCTGATCTCAACTTCCTGAATTCAATCTTCATTAACTTCCCCAAAATGTTAGGGTTGACATTGATTAGCATATCAACTTGAGAGTTAAATGTTTCTCCTTCCTCACATCAAAGGGACATTTCTGGATACATGAGATGTCCTTAATGAAATACTTATTACTTCTTCAAAGATCCATACTTATTTTGTAAGGTTTAATTATCTTTATCGTTTACCCCAGGACTTTTGAAAATTCATTTAAAAAATAATCCTCAAACATCTGCAGCTAAGGAAGTATATCTGCACCATTGTTCATCCCAGAACAAGACTGTCTTTTCTAAAAACATATTTAACTTCACAACATATAGAAGTTTTTAAGAGGGGTTTAGGTGAATAGAATTGGCAACGCGTATTCGCAACGCGTATTCAAAGTGACAACCAATGGTGCATTAGTTGGCAAGGAATATTAGCCTTGTTTTCTTGAGTTATTTTGTTTGTTTTGTTTTCATCTCCTAGGAGATTTCATGTTGTAAAGTATGCAAACTATGTTTTCTAGGTTTTAGAGAGAAATCACCTATAGCCTTTATAATCTGTTAACAAATTAGAAGATACTTCTTTCTCATTGTTTTATCTTGGACAAAAAAATCCCCCAAAAGTTTCTAAACTTAGATTTCTTTAGGTGTCCTCTTAATGTAACTGTGTAATATTTACCCTTATTTACACATTACCATGGATTCTTTAGACAGACATTGATTGGCATCTGTAAGGTGGCAGGTTCTGTTCTAAACACTTGGGGGACAATTGTAAACAATAAAGAGAACTCCCTTCTCTCCCTGTGCAGCTGATTCCATAGGAGAAGACAAATTGTTAAAGTAGAAAAATAAACACAATAATTTCAGACAGTGGAAAATTACATAAATACAATTAAACAGGTGATCTGATAGAAATTGCAGGTGGGTAGTTCCTTAGAGTGATCAGAGTGATCAAGAAGGTTTTTGTAAAAGAAACATTGAAATTGAATGGTGAAAGAGGATGACACTTAAGAATTTTGTGGAGAAGTCTTAGAGAGAACAGCAAATGCAACACTCTTTTTAGAACAAATTTGGCATGTTTAAAGGAAAGAATTATATCAGTGTATCTGGGGATTAAGAGGGAGAAAATTGATGGAAAAGGCATATTCCCATAACAAAGTTTTGAGGTCTGTCGAGAGTTCAGTGGGAGGGGCAACTGGGTGGCTCAGTTGGTTGGAAAACGGACTCTGGTTTTAGGTTGTGGTTTCATAGGTCATTAGATTAGGCCCCATGTGGGACTCCCCACTGAGCAAGGAGTCTGGGGTTTCTCTCCCTCTGCCTTCTCTTTCTCTTGCTGTGTCTGTCACTGTCTTTCTCTAAAATGGGTAAGTAAATCTTAAGAAAAAATAAAAAGAAGAAGAAAGCCAATGGGAAACTACTGGGTGGAAATTGCAGGGGAGCGATAGTGTGATTAAAAATTTTTAAATCATTCTGGTTAGCGGAAAAGAAATTTGGGGTGACAAGGCAAAAACGAGAACATTGCAGTTGTATAGACTGGAAATTATTAAAGGTGTAGAGGAATGAATGCAATAAAGATGGGAAGACATCTGCAGACAAACTTCAGAGAAATGGTACAAAGAAGGGTAACAGAGACTGAAAGGAAATTTAGGATTAAGAAAGAAAAATCTATCTTTGTTTAAAATAACAAACACTAGAAGATGTTATAGTTGTATGGGAATGTGTGTTTTCCAGCTGGCAGAAATAAATTGATGTTAGAGAGAGAAGTGAAGACTTTGAAAGCACACAATTGAGAGTTACTCAACTCAAGTATACTCCTTTCATTTTAAACAAGAGAGGAAAGAGACAGTGTGGGCAAATGAACACAGTTCATGGTAATTGTCATTAATGGTACATGGAATCGTTGACATTTGGAGACAACCTCCGGACCCAATGTTGTGCGTGTCTAATGAAGGGAAAGACTGTCTCAACAAGTCACCTGCCATGCTATGTCTCTCTCCCAGGGATATGCTAACAATAAGATAGGGTTAAAGTTTCCTAGTCGATCATTTGGGGATAGGCTGCTGCAGACGTACCAGATGATTTTGTCTTCAAAGGTTATTTTATAAACTTGTTGGCAGTATCTGAGTAATCTGGAATGTGTCAGTCCATCTTCTCAGCTAATCAATGTCCTGTGGTTAGTATTCACCCAACTAGCTAAGAGTCTTGGTACGGTTAATTCGCCTACCCCAAACATGGCAAGTTAATAGTACAACTAAGTATCTATTCTGAAATAATAGAGAGAGGTAACAAGAAGGACAAAAACACATTTCTTGATGACTATCTTCTACATCCCCAATCAGGGCCAAAACCAATTCAACTGAGACCCTATTTGCAGGAAGTATGTGTGAGTAGTTGGAGAGATTAGGCTTTCTTAATTACTCCAGCCTCTCCATTTTCTTATCCATATTACAGTTTCCTAAAAGCATATTAATTATAAGGTATCAGAAATTTCAGATTCTTCAGTTTACCAGGGTTCATGATATTCTGATCATGCTTCTCAGCATGTCTATAGCTCCTGGCAGAGAAAGCACTGAGCTGTGACAGAAAGCCATCTAAGAGCTTTCAGACTGGGCAGGTTTTCCCTCTTTCATAATCTTACTGTAGACCCCATCAGCAAATAAGTCATTCCTTATGTCGACATTTCCAAACTCTATACCATCTGCCACGGAAGACACATGATCTGAATTAGGTACAGCCTCTAGAAGTAGCCTTTATTTCCAAAGATGTTTTTGATTAAGTAGGTGAACCAGAAGATAGTGACTATATCAGATGAAGAAAGTGAAGTTGAGAAATTATAACAAGGATGATCATTGTAGTTGACCCTTGAACAACACAAGGTTAGGGACACCTAACCTGCACTCCCATGCAGTCAAACATCTATGAATACCTCTTGACTCCTCAGAAATTTAACTACTAACAGCCTATTGTTGATCAGAAACCTTACTGATAATAGAAATAGTTAAATAACACATATTTTTATGCTATATGTATTAAAGACTGTATCCTTACCATAAAGTAAGCTAGAGAAAAGAAAATGTTGAGAAAAATATAAGGAAAAATACATTCACAGTATGATACTGTATTTATTGAAGAAAAAAAAAAAACGTATATGCATGGACCTATGCCATTCAAACTCATGTTTTCATGGGGCAACTCTAATTCCAGTTTTCCTGGGATTGTATGGGTCTCTGTATATTCTTTTTTTTTTATTTTTTTTATTTATTTGATAGAGAGAAACACAGTGAGAGAGGGAGCACAAGCTGGGGGAGTGAGAGGGGGAGAAGCAGGCTTCCCACCAAGCAGGGAGCCCGATGTGGGGCTCGATCCCAGGACTCCAGGATCATGTACTGAGCTGAAGGCAGTTGCTTAACCAACTGAGCCACCCAGGCGCCCCGGGTCTCTGTATATTCTTACAGCATAGTTAGTAATAATGGTTGGGCTTATATTCAAAAGAACCCATATTTTAGGATAAAATACATGGGCTAAGTAACTTTTCTCATTTCATATAGCTAATAGATGGCAGAATGGGTTTCAAGCTAAGATCTAGCATAAAGACCCTATTTATTGTTCTACAACCTAATAAATATGCATCCTAGCTCACTAATTTAACCTTTCCACAAATTCTGTAACTATAAGATAAAAGGGATAAGATATATTAATTTCAATATCAATTTCTTTTTTAGATTTTCACCATTTCCATATATTAGCCATATTAGCAAAACATGAATTGAACTAACCTCAGTCATTTTTGCTTATTGAAAATTTTTTCCTAGGAAAATTCTGATAGTTAATTTTTAGATGGATGTTCTCTCAGTGGATACTTGTTTTATAGTTAACTTTGAATTCAGTCTCAATTTTATAAGACTGAATATGTGGCTATGTGTTTCAGTTGAGATTTAGTAGGAAAGAATAAAAAATATATTCAACATAATTTTATCAAATACCTATTCTGTTTTGGGGAGTTAATTATTCCTAATTTGTCCCTAATAACTATCATCAATCTTCCATTTGTCTCTAAGATAAATATTGGGGTGAGGCTTTATGTCTAAAGGTGTACAAGTCACTTGTTAGCTTATCCAATTTATGAGCAAAGAGCATAATCCTGTAGTCTTATGTGTCAAAATGTGATTTTTGAATTTTACTTTTTAAATCATCAAAAGAACAAATTCGAACTCCACATACGGAAGTAGCTAGAACTTTTACAATAATAAAGGATTAGGCTGAAGTTAGTATCACACCTCTTAAACACTTAATTAAAGTGTGATATCTTATCTGACACAATTAGCTTTCTGCATTTCAGTTTATCCTAATTAACCTGGTAGAGTTTGACAGGTATCAGCATTTCTTGTCTTTGTGCCCTTGTTATATTCTGACACATTAAATTTAGTCTTAAAACATAAAAAATATGCCACCATGTCCCTGGTAAACTCAAGCCTTTCTGGAACACTGAAATGACACAATCTCCTTCATTAAGAAGAAGAGACTTAGAGGCTAAAAATACGGAAATGTAACCAATTTTCCATTGAATATTTTTGCATTAACAATCTACTCAGTAACTTTCAAGAAAATGTTTTCTTGATGATTTCAGTATAATGATATATTTTATATTTATGATCATGCAAGATAAAAGGGAGAAAAAGTACAGTGATAAAACCATTTCTGTGCATTTTTTTATGGAGGATGACTACAATAGCTTACTGAAATGGAAAAATTGAAAAAAATTGAAAAAATGTCTTAAGTTTTACTCTTTCATACTATTATGCTAAATTATTATTTTAAAATTATTTTTCAAATTTAATACTTTTTATATACAGTGAATGATTTTTTGTCAGTAATATGGAAAGTAACCAAAGACACCATTAAGCAGAATCACCTCTAAAAGTTGATCAAGTTTATTATTATTTGTCTCAAAGATTTTCACATAATTTTAGTGAAAATTCTCGTAAAGCAGTGAATCCCAGGAAGAACAACTGATGAGACCAGTTGAAGCTCTTTATCAAGTGTGTTTGCCAATATGGCACTCTATGTTTTTTTCTTTTCCTTTCTTCAATTAACTAACTTTTTTGTGCATATAATCAAAATCTAAACATTAGGGAAATATAATTTTCATAGTTTGGAGGGCTTTTGCAAAGTGCCAGACTCTAGAATTTGTAAAATAATCCTGAGAAAGTAGCTTGCTAGTTTTTAATTTTTGGTGCTACCTCTGTGGGTACTACATTCTCAGAGTATCTACTGAATGGATGAGATCATGATATAGGAGTGACTCCATCACTGATGAAATTAAGATGATAAAATTTTCTAAGAATTAGACTTGGTGGTCTTCCAAAATGTTCTCTTCTTAATTGATTTTAGAAACACAGCTTCTGTGGATCAGGGTACTTTAATTTCCAGAGATTTTGTTTGTTGACTCAACATTGATGTTTGAAATTTACAATAATTTTGTTTGTGATTTAAGCCATAATATATGAGTGAAACTATTCACTCATTGATCCAAATGTGACAGTGCTTAAGAAATGCATGTACTTCTTTTTAATTTAATTCTATTACTTTTCTCATAGAATTAATTTGGAAAAATTCTCAATAAGTTTTCCTACTTGAAAAGGAAAAAAAAATATGTTGTCTTATGCAGATGTACTATTTCAGAAATGACAAGTAAGTTTAGATAGCTTTTGAGGTAATTAATAACCTAGATGTTTCGAATTACCCTGACAACAATATTTGTTGTTTCATATAACTATAAAATATCTTGAATTCTAAGTTAACTATAAATAATAATAATATTAATGTATACTGCAGAGGATTAGCTTTACTTTTCAGAACATGAGATAGTCGTTTCTCTAGACATTAATTATTATGCTCAACTAAATAGCTCCATTTAAAGATTTTATTTATTTTATTATTTAAGAGAAAAGAGAGCAGGGAGTGGGTCAAAGGGAGAGGGGATGAATCTCAAGCAGGTGCTACACTGAGCTCAGGCCCAACATGGGGCTGGATCCCATGACCTGGAGATCATGACCTGAGCCAAAAGAGACACTTAACCTACTGAGCCACCCAAGTGTCCCAAAATATCTATACTTAAACAATTAGTTCTTATTAGTTTTTATTTAAAAAAGGGTATATCTTATGAACCTAGGAGAATGGAAAGAAGTAAGTTAAAATGGCAATTACAAATTCTGGCACAGAGCATGGACTGTCTGGGACTCTCATACATTCTTGGTGGCATAGTCACTTTGGAAAACAGATTGGCAGCTTCTTTAAAACGTTATATTCATATTATCCAGCTATACCATTCACAGGTATTTACCTAAGGAAGTGAAAGGTATTTTCACATCAAAACCTGTGTATGAATGTTTATTACTAATGTTAATCCTGATGACCCAAACTGAAGTCAGTACAAATGTCCTTCTTCTGGTATGTGGATGAAGTATATGGTATATATATGGTATAATCTTAGAGTGGAGTACTACTCAACAATGAAGACCAAGGAACTGCTGACAGCTGACAGTGTGCAAAGACATGGATGAAACTCAAATGAAAAAAAACCCTTACTCAAAAGCTACATTCTCCATAATTCCATTTATAGGACATTGTAGCAAACAAATGAGAAACTCATCCATGGTGGCCTGGGGGTAGACTTAGCAGAAGAGAATAACTACAAAATCAGGGAATCTTTTTGGGTAATGGATCTTTTCCGTATCTTAGTTATGATGATAACTTTATCATTGCATATGATTTAAAAACATAAAACGGTACATCAAAGAAAGTGAATTTTACTACATATACATTATAGCTCAATAAAATCTAATATATTCTAATTATATTTATATATGTTTATTGTTATCATTTAATCATGAATTATCCTCTTTTAATTCTGTATTATTTGCCTGATAGGAAATGTTTCTGTTTCTTTCAGAAAGTTGCCAAATAAATATTTTGTAAGAATTACTGATAATTATTTTGTAACAGTATCATTAAAAGACTAATTCAGTTACTACCAAAGTTAACTTTTGAATGATTACAAGCAAAATGTTGGAAATAAGTGGCATATTTTATTACGTTATATTAACAAAACCCCCAAATTTTCCCTATAGAACAAGAACAAAGAAAAATAACTTTCTTGTGTGGGAACAAGAATTTGCAATTTACTAACAATACCAGTTACCATTGTAAAAGCTGTTTTATTTTTAGATTATTATTTTAAAAATGAAGCATAAAGACATTTTCCTAAAAGGAAGGCAAAAAATGGAAATTATGCTCACACTACTCAATGTCATTCATTTCATTAGACTTTGTTTTGTATTCATTAAAATAACTGACTTTTCCTAGGCTTGGGTATATTATATGTGGCAGCTTTGTCTCTTTTTTAAATAGTTTTGTTTGAAGTGATTTCATTTCTGTGAAAGAAGGAGAAAGCAGAGATAATTACAGCAATATGCTTTACAAGCTCATGGGGTTTCAACTTTTCCATAGTTACTTCTTGAATTAGTTCTATTATAAAAATAAAACCCTTCACAGCTCATTGTCACTGGTGTTTCAGCCTTAAAATGAATCACTTCTCATCTTGTCTTCTTAATATTTGACAAGGCACAACTTTTTTTTTTTTCTTTAAGCTTTTCAGATCAAACTTTAAAATATCCTCTTAAAAAAAGAAACCTCTCTCAGAAGAAAGGTAAGAAACTGGGCAAATGAAAATGAATTAAAGCATTAGCTTCACAAGAAAAGTTTTGATGATTAATCAATTTGTTTTTATGTGTCAGATTGTCCTAATTATCTTTTTTTTAAAAAAGATTGTATTTATTTATTTGACAGAGAGAAACACAGCGAGAGAGGGGAGTGAGAGAGGGAGAAGCAGGCTTCCCACCAAGCAGGGAGCCCGATGTGGGTCTTGATCCCGGGTCTCCTGGATCATGACCTGAGCCCAAGGCAGTCACTTAACCAGCTGAGCCACCCAGGCACCCCAGATTGTCCTAATATTCTTAATAAATCAAGCAAAAACAATTCCTAGTGAATAATCTATTATTTTTTGAAAATTTACAAATTTTAAATGAATAAGTACATATTGGTTTTCAATATGGAGCATATCAGAATACCTAAAGTATGAGAAATATTTCCAGAATTCAAACTTCAGTAGATGTAATACAATTATTATTTTATTACTGGATTGTGGGCTAAATATCACATCCTGCTTAAAGAAGAGTTAATTATTTTACCTGGCTTATTATCAATCACATCTTTTCTCTCCTTTAAAACTTGAGAACTGTTTTTAATTTTAAAGAAAGGCATAGTCAATAATTGCAGTTTATTTTCTCTTAAGGCCCAGGCAGAAGATAGGAGATAGAGGGATTACCTACCATTGGGTTATCTACTTTGTCTTAGGGATACAAGTTTATTAAGGCACACCATTTTCATGCCTGGATCTTATTGACTAGTAAAATTTTAACTTTTGATTCTTGATTCATGTAGGTTATCTAAAACCTAAATCCTAGCAGTAGTTTAGTCCCCATTATGTAAGGAAATTATTAAAATTCCAAGAGGAGAGTTTCTAAGGCTTAAATGAGCTTCATTTAGTTTTCAATTCTAATCCAGAAGATCTGATGATCAAAAGTTGAACTTCAGGAAATATCTAAAATAATACTGAAAAGAGTGCAGATCTTAGCCCTGAGAGACCTGAATCCACAGTTCACTCAACAATAATGTAAACTTAGACAAAGTATTTAATGTTCTAGATCCTCAGTTTCCTCAGGCCTAAAACAAAAAACTAATTCCTATAATACAGATCATGTTAAAAATGAAATGAGATATAGATTATAAAATGCCTTCTAGACAGTGGCTGTTATACGCACATTCATTACTCAGCCAATAAATGTTAGTATCACATTTACGTTAGACCGTGATTTTGCTCCATGAGCGAGCATTCCTGAAAAGAATGTTCACTTAGGTAATCATTTGTGGTCCTGGCATTTCTCATGGCTTCTGCTTACTTAATATTGAGAACATCATTATCATTCATTGATTATTTTTATCAATGAATTTATGATCTTTTATTCTAGTAACTTACATTATCAAATATGATATCAAAAAGATCTCAGTGCTGGTAATGTTATGCAATTAAAGCAAATCATTTATTTCATGATCTTGTCCATTTCAATTATTTGAAATTTATTTCCAGCAGCTATAGTCAGTCCCATCATCTATGAACCCCTTAATGGTTCTGTGTACCAGCTATCTTGATGGTCAGATGCTCTAAGAGGTAACTGTGCCCAGAGTTCAGTCCTCTTCCCCCAAGCAATTGACTGGTATAGGATTTTGAAAATCTAGCTCCTTCCCCTCAATGGAGAACAATCTCTATGGTGCTTCTCCTGGGCCTCATCCCTGCTTTATCACTGAATCCAGCACTTCACCTGACTGGATTGGCTTCTTCATTCTTCAACTGCTTTCCTCCAGTCCCTTACCAGGTTCTTCTTGGCTTTTCTGAATAAGTCACTTCTATTGGAAGCCTTATCTCAGATTCTGCTCCAGGAAAACCATTAGCCACACTATTCATGATGTTAAAATGCTATGATCTGGGGTTCCTGGATGGCTCAGTCATTAAACATCTGCCTTCAGCTCAGGTCATGATCCCGGAGACCTGGGATGGAGCCCGGCATCAGGCTCCCTGCTCAGCGGGAAGCCTGCTTCTCCCTTTCTCACTCACCCTGCTTGTGTTCCCTCTCTTGCTGTATTTCTCTGTCAAATAAATAAAATTGTTTTAAAAATTAAAAAAAATACTATGATCTAACATGGTTATAGAGAAATGTTCTTTCTAAATTATAAACCATAACCAAACCATTCTAAGATACATCTTTCTGCAAAATTTTAGTGACTCCACATCTATCCATCAAAAAATGTGAGCAGAATATTTTTGAAAGGTTTTTGTTTTTTGTTTGTTTGTTTGTTTGTTTTTTGAGAGAGTGAAGGAGAACAAGCAGGAGTAAAGGGAGGGAAGAGTAGAGGGAGAGGGACAAGCAGATTTCCTGCTGAGCAGGACCCTGATATCATGACTTGAACCAAAGGCAGATGCTTAACCACCTAAGGCACCTAGGTTGCCCCTGAGTAGCATATTTATAAAAATTGTGTATAAATGTGTACTTAGTATATATAATGTGATTTTACTTCACAAAGGAGTATCTCATTATTATTAGCCAGTGGCAAAGGCAATACAAATTGTATCCACCTCACAATTACACATTTATATTACTAATTTAAGTTGGACTAAAAGTTCCTGGAGGCCTTGTTTATACTTACTGCCTTTACAAATTGGTAACTCCATCTTCTTCTTTTTTTTTTTTTAAGATTTTATTTATTTATTTGACAGAGAAAAATACAGCCAGAGAGGGAACACAAGCAAGGGGGAGTAAGAGAGGGAGAAGCAGGCTTCCGGCTGAGCAGGGAGCCCAATGTGGGGCTTGATCCTGGGTCTCCGGGATCATGACCTGAGCCGAAGGTAGTTGCTTAACCAGCTGAGCCACCCAGGCACCCCCCTCCTTTTTTTTTAATTTTCTGTTTTTTTATACCATACAGGTGAAAACTTTTTCACCTGTATGGTATAAATGTTCATTGTATGCGTGCAAAACAAAAGCAGTATCATAAGGATTTGTGTAAGTGGATTCATTCATCAATATAAGATGAATGAGTTCTTCAATAAAAGAATTTTTGAATATTAAAATATAAACAAATTTATCCATGCAAATTTTAAATTATGTTCTCCATTTTTGTATCTCACAAACTATTTCTATATAATGGGACAAAAGACAAACTATTAGATGTGCAAAACAAAGCTATTTCACTAAAATTCTATCATTTCTCAAATTTTCAGTACACAAATCAAAAAGAATAAATGACATACATCTGAACATATATTTGTGCATATCTCATATAGCACCTTAGTAAACCTGTTGCTTAAAGCTCAGAATTCTATAGATGCCTTATTAATTTTTTTCTATTTTTATAGTCCAATATTTTATCAAGATACTTCTTGAATTCATCCATCTTCAATTTTCAGATTAAAAATATTGGGAAAAATATTGCTATTTAAATAAAGTAAGCTTTGTGACTTAAACAACATTTTAAAATATTTTTATGGTGAATTCTGGCATGGAATTATAGATTTGTATTACTAACTCCTTTTGAGACAGTAAGAAGCTAACATTCTATGTGACAAAAAAAATTTACCCAGATCGCAAAAGTGGCAAGTGGTAGTCTGGAATTTAGGCAGTCAAATGACTTGAAAGTTCATGCTTATTTCCACTCAGGCTGCCCTTCTTATGAGAAATAAATAAGAGAATACCAATGTTAATATGCAGCTCTATTATATATGAAGGATAACACAATTTTTAAAGTCCAAGAAAATTGTGAAGGAATCGCATAGATAACTGGGATGAAGTAAATGAGGTACTAGGTGGTCTAAGGGGAACATGACATTAACTCTGGCTTTAAAAGTTGAATTCAGAAGTCAAGAAACAGCACGAACTTATACAAACTTGTTAAACATTTTAATAGGTTTTTACATATTTTTAAAAATCTGAATGTCCCTTCAGTTATTATTTTCAACTTTAGATAGATGTGCTAGTTATTCTCATATGCCCAAAGATATAGTAGGTATGATCATTACCCTCCTAATGTATAAAAGTATAAAGTCTGAAACTATATAAATGAACATCAAGAAAAAATGGATAAAGTTGTAACTGTATAATGGAACAAATAAATTACAAATATAGTTTGAGATAGGAGAGCATATATATAGGTGACATTATTGAAAAGACACTTACTGAACAATATGCCTTGTTTGAGTCCATGTATGTCAAAAAGCACATTAAATCAATATATCTGTTTAGATACAGGTTACTAAAACTGCATTTTCAAAACTCTGGAAGGATGTATCACAACCTGATGTTGCTACCTCCAAAGGGGAGTAGAATTACTATGGGACAGTAGAGGTTGGCATTGTGGTGATGATAACTAAAGTGCTTTTTGAGTTTTGGGGTTTTTTTAAGATTTTTGTTATTTGAGAGACAGCAAGAGAGTGAGAAAAAGGGAGAGAGAGAGAGAGAGAGCACTGGTGGAAGGAGGGGCAGAGAGGAAGGGAGAAGCACCCCCCACACACACACTGATCGGGAACCCAACACAGGACTTGATTCCAGGACCCCAGGATCATGACTGAGCTGAAGGCAGATGCTTAACTGACTGAACAACCCAAGTACCCCTGCACTTTTTAAGTTCTTATTCTCGGTAATTTTCAGTGATTAAATTTTTGTTCATTACATGTGCTTAAATATTATTTAAGTATTAAAAGATATATTGATCTAGAGGAATAGTCCCTTGCCCAGCTTTCCTATCATTCAGAAAGCAAAGAACTAACCCTCCCCCCACCATCACTAGTACAAAAGTACATGAAACGATTGTCAATCTTTATCACCTCTCTACAGCTGATCTAGATACAGCCAGGAGACTTCAGGCAATTCTGGTGTTTTAATAAGTTGTACAATTAATTGTAAGGAGACTGGACACAAGTATCTTATTACTTATCATTCTTACAAAATGTGATAGCCTGGGAAGTGTAAGCATTTTTCAATCTTCATTTGTGCATTATACATTGTCTTTTGAATTCCCACTCCATATCAATATGCTCTTCATTATCTGTTAAATTATCTAATCTTTCTTCTTTCCCTATCAACATAGTTTTACTTTGTTCTCTGAAATTACTTTTGCATTATTCATTAAATATTTTGAGGTCTGGTTCATATCCTTCAGCCTCTTAGAATTCCTGACACTATCCAAGGTAAATTTTAAAATTTATTAAGATTTTCAACAATTTAGCTTAAAGAATACAGGATATAATCCAATACAAAAAAGAAAAGGAAATGAATGGTAAATATTGTAAAGAGAGACATTGTTTAAATGATCATCTGCATAGGGAGTCCAAAAGAATCAATCAAATAATTGTAAACAAATAAGATAATATAACAGGATTACCACAATGAACATTGTCTGCAAAAATAAATAGCTTTCTGGTGTTGATTTCTGGGATATGACACCAAAAGCACAGGCATCAAAAGAAAAAAATTAGGTAAATCAGACTTCATCAAAATTAAACAACAACAAAAACACACTATCAACAGAATAAAAATGCAACCCACAGAATGAAAGAAAATATTTTCAAATAATAAAGGTATTGATATATAAAATAAATAAAGAACTACTACAACTCAACAAAAACTAATAATCCAAGCAAAAATGGACAAAGGACCTGAATAGACCTTCCTCCAAAGAAGATATACAGATGGTCAACATGCACATGAAAAGATTTTCAACATTCCACTGGTAATTAGAAAAATGCAAATCAAAACCACAATGAGATACTACTTCACATCCATTAAGGTGGCTATTATCACTTCGTGTTAATTGTAAAAAAGAAAAGAAAAAACATGTTGGAGAGGATTTGAAGAAATTGGAAACCTGTGCATTGATGATAGGGATAGAAAATGGGGCAGTCACTATGCAAAATGGTGTGGAGAGTCAAACAAAACAAAACAAAAACAATTACCATATAATCAGATGACCCAACAATTCCACTTCTGGGCCTATACCCAAAAGAATTAAAAGCAGAGACTTGAATAGATACTGTACACCCATGTTCATATTAGGAGTGTTTATAATAGACAAAATGTGGAAGCAACCCAAATATCCAGTGATGGATAAATGGATAAACAGAATGTAGTCTATAACAATGGAATATTATTTGAAGGGAATTCTGGGAGCACCTGGGTGTCTCAGTTAGTTAAGCACCTGACTCTTGATTTCAGCTCAGGTCATGATCTCAGAGTCCTGAGAGACTGAGCCCTGCACCTGGCTCTGCGCTCAGTGTGGAGACCGGTTGAGGTTCTCTTCCTCTCCCTGCTTGCACATTTGCTGTCTCTCTCAAAATGAGTACATCTTTTTTAAAATTTAAATTCAACTTAATTAACATATACTATATCATTAGTTTCAGAGGTAGACTTCAGTGATTTATCATTTGCCTACAACACCCAGTGCTCATTACATCACATGCCCTGTTTAATGTTCATCACCCAGTAACCTCATCCTTCCATCCCTATCCCCTTTGGCAATCCTCAATTTGTTCCCCACAGTTAAGAGTTTCTTACAGTTTTCCTCTTTTATTTTTCCTTCCCCTATGTTCATCTGTTTCGTTTCTTAAATTCCACATATGAATGAAATAAAATCTTTAAAAATAAAATCTTTAAAAAATTAAGGAAGGAAATTCTGATACCTGCTATGGTGCGGATAAACTTTGACATAATGCTAAGTGAAATGAGCCAGTCACAGGACAGATGTTGTATAATACCACTTATGTGAGAGTCCTAAGATAACCAAAATCATAGAGTCAGAAAGTAGGATGGTGGTTGTCAGGGGAAAGGGGTGAAAAAAAATGGCTTATCCAGTGTTGAGTGGATACAGAATTTCATTTGGGGAAAATGAAATTCCAAAATTGGATGATGGTGAGGGTTGTACAATAATATGAATACACTTAATGTCACAAAAATGTACTACTGGTGTGTTCCATTGGCTGAAGTATGTGTCTAAATAGGGTGTCTCTCGATGGGATGGGAGCCCCCAAATGTGGGACAGTGATCGGGTGGAAGCTGGTAGCATTGAAGGTGAAATAATTCACCTGAGACAGAACAAAGGAGGTGAAAGTTTATAAATCCACTGCCAGGGAGCAGCAGGTGGGACAGCAGAGTAGAGAAGGTCTGCCATGAGACAGTAGGTGAGGGCTGTCTTTAAAGGGGCGGGGGTGATGAGGAGGTGTGCCAACAAATGGAATGTTCCCTTTTTTGGTAACTATTCCTGGTTGTAAGTAGCCCATGCATCATTTAGGGCCTATGGATATTTTGAGATGGGTCCCCTGATGGGCCTAACTTCAGCCAGCGGGTCACTAGGGGCCTTTTCTCATTCCTCTCCTCAAGCCTGATTGCCTAAAAGCGGCTCTTAGAGAATATTTTAAAGAATTTCTCCCATGTTCCTGTTTGGATGGAGGTACAAATTTTTCCTCAGTGTTTTTGTGGTATCAAAACTTTCAAATAACCTGACTTGCCGTGATGAGTTTCTTATATTCCCTACTGTAAACCTGGCAGCATCTCGCCTCTCTTTCAGTCGCCTTTGCATGGCTTGGGAGAAGCTTCCTCTTTTCCTTTCCCTTATGATATAGGATTCCATTTTTGTCAAATGGAATGATTCTGGAAAGGCTTGGGAGGTAGAGGGAGGCAGAGTCCTTTATTCTCATGAGTTGGCTGTAACCAGATGCCTGGGGAAATGAGAGTTGTAGAGCCATTTTTGGTGAGTGCCTGAGAGCTACCTGTTGTGCCTTTGCCACCTGAGAAGGACTGAAAACCTCACAAGCATCTTGAACACAGTGGCAGCTTCCACATCAGTGCCACAGGCTGGGATTCCCTGTGGCTCCTCCGAAACCTACCAGCCTGACTTCTCTGGCTTCCTGTGACATCCCATGCTGTTACCCTAGATCTTTCTATTAAAACTATGTATCTGGATTACAGACTGCTTCTCTTTTACTGACTAAATATAGATTGATGTAATTAGAAAGCAGTTAAATTATGGTATGCATGAAATACTCTACAGTACTTAAAAAAATATGAAGTAGCCCAGTGAATTCTAATTAAGAAAAAAATGATAAAGTCATAGGGAAACACAAACAGTGCTGTCCGACTTAAGGCTGTATTTATAGAATTGTTAACAGTAGTAGTCTCTAGAGAGAAAATTGGAGGGCTGGGTAAGATGAATGGAGACACTCACAGTTTTCTCTGAAACTTCTGAATCACTTGCCTTCTTTTGATAAAAATCCTAATGATAGGGCACCTGGGTGGCTCAGATGGTTAAGGGTCCTGGGATCGAGTCCCACATCAGGCTCCCTGCCCAGTGGAGAGCCTGCTTCTCCCTCTGCCTGCTGCTCCCCCTGCCACTGCTCTCTCTCTCTCACTCTCTCACTCTTGCTCTATCTCAAATAAATCAGATCTTTTAAAAAAATCTTAATGATACTCTTGAAATTAGAAATAACATTAAAAAGAACACCCAGAAAGGCTAAAAAATGCCTGACCCAAAAAAATGCCTGACCTTTCATAATCCCAGTGACTTGTCTCCTACACAATAACTTCTGATGGTTATGTCCAGGATTTCCTTGGATGTTATCATTGCTTATAGATCATAAATATTATACACACATGCCCATGCACAATGACCTGCAAGCACGCACACAACAAACACACATCTACACACCCCTCCTGCAGAAAATGTATACCTCACAAAAGCATTCTCCTGACATACAATCCTAACTTTCCATTTTGGCATTATCATTAACCCACATTTCAGTATCACAGAGACCTATTACCAATTTCTTTAAATCTTCTTCAATCCATCAGCTTACCTGTTTAGTTGTATGTTTCTTATACTTATTTCAACTTTACCAAGAGAACCCTAACTTCCTAAGATACTTATATTTCTTTCCTATCTTCCTGTGAAAATTCAAGCCCCAAATCACTATTTCAATCTAACTCCTCCACTCCTAGACAAGGAAAAATGCATTCTGTTGAAGAATATAATCCAACTTTTGTATTCGTGTTATTTGAAGCTAATGAAATACAACCACAGCTGTTTTCTCAACATACAGTCACTATTTTCATTTTCGGTAGTCATCTCTTTTTCATTCCTGTCCAATATAATTCTAAACTCCTTTTCTCGTGTAAGATTTGGTGTGAAACTCTCTTATTTCATAAATGTCTGTCATTCATTCTCTGAAAAATAAAAGTGTGGCCCCTGAATGAGGTTATGTTCTGATTACTTGCTAAAAATATAGCTATAACAATTCGAAATTCCTGTCCTAAAATATCAGAGAATAATTCTTTCCTACTGCATTAGTATGACCTCTCCATTCTACTTGGTTTTCTTCAGTACTTGCTCAATAGCTTTCTTTTTTTCCATATATATTTTCCCTCAGCATATTCTGACTATTCTCATTACAGGAAGTTTGACTTCAGGCACTCTTTTAAGTAATCTCTAATGGATCCATTGCCTTTTACTGAAACTTCTCAAAGAATACTAATTGTTTTCTCTACTCCCTTATTGTTAAGGGTTAGCATTCTCATTACATCTAAGAATAATAATGATGGCAATAAATAGTATTTATTGAGTACTTATTATATTCTAGGAATCTTTTAAGCACATTAAATATTTAAAATTTTCATATCTTCCAACAGCCCTAACAGGTAAGTACTATTATAATTTTAAGATTTGGAAACTGAGCTATTGAGAATTTGCCCAGGGTCACACAGTTAATAAGTGATAAAACAGTATTTTAATCCAAACTGGTTGACTCCAGAATCCAGCATCTTTTTTTTTTTAAGATTTATTTATTTATTAGAAAGAGAGAGAATGCACATGAGAGAGAGAGAGAGGGCACGAGAAAAGGGAGCATGTACAGGAGAAGAGGGAAAAGCAGATTCCCCACTGGGCCAGGAGCCCCAAATGGGGCTCAATCCCAGGACCCTGGGATCATAACCTGAGCCAAATGCAGACACTTAACTTCTGAGCCACCCAGGCGCCCCCAGAATCCAGCATCTTAATCTTTATGTTGTGCTACCTCTCACCTACACACATTAGTGAAAATAATTTGCTTCTTTAAATAGGGAGAAGATTGTGTTTGGTTGATGACTTACATGAATGGGTGATATTCTATTATTCTAAACTTTGCATATGTGTAAACGTTTTTACATATGATAAAAAATTTAAAAATAACCTCATCAGAGTGGTCAATTTAGGAATCATTCCCAAGATTCTAACTGGTTCTCTTATCCTTGGTTTATATCTTGTCTAAATAGAAACTCACTAAAATTTTCCACGAAGTTTTATAAAACCCTTGTTTTATTTTTCTAAGAGTAATGTTACTCCTAGCACTTTTACATTTTTTCCAATTACTGCAATTTATAAGTTTTGAGTCTTTCTGGAATAATGTCTCAGTGGACATCATTACGGTGAACATTGGCTCTCAGCAAAATACCATGTTCTATAGAAGTTTCTAGGTGGGGAACATTTGAATACAATTCTAAACTATGGGCACTATTACCTTTGCCCTTTATATAAAGATAGAAAGCTTTATCATCTGACTCTTCCACAGACTAAAGAAGGGTAGAACACGAAGCATTTAGTGTCTATTGACAAAAACGCATATCAGATACTAAGTGACTTTCAGCCAATCGCTAGGTATCCTGAAAGATGTTATTACTTTCTACAGAGGAACACAATTGTGGATGAATGTTGAAATCCAACTTGAATTTCATTTTGCCTCATTTGGCTAAACGGATACAACCTATCTATGGACATACATGAATTAAACACAAGTAAAGAGGATTCTTAATCAGGAATCTTAAGCTTTTGGTTTTTTGTCAACCATCTACAATAAAGATTGTACTGTGACCTTAGCAGGATCTGCTTGAGGATAAAAAATGGCAATAATATATTTGTTTCTATCTGTTCCCTAGTGTAAGGGAAATGATTATATGCCAGTACCAGCTGCCTTAGGCAATATTTGGACATTTTCCTCAAGTTCTAACATAATGTTATTCAAAGGAGAAGTACTGATTCGCCAGTAAAGAGTGGACTGAACTCTATGTTTGAAAGTACAGCCCTTGAAACAGTTCTGTATTTCTCTGCTGTGATTCACTCTTTCTTGGTGTCCCTGTAAATTGAGAAACTGATTATACAATTTTGGGTTTTGCTATTCTCACATCAGTATCCAGAAACAAATGTGGAGTTTCTCAGTCTGGAATTCTATTCTCTTAAATAGTCATATAACCCTCTTTTTTTTATTATTCACTTATCAGCCTAATAATTATGTCCTTAAAAAGGCTTTCCTTTATCACCCACAGTTTTGATTTTTGTTTCTTCATTAGAATTTAAGTTTCATGAGAACAGGAAAATTTTCACCTTCCTATAATACCTATCCTGATATGTACTACTTGATTCAGAAACTGTCTAGTATAATGTTTGGCACAAAATATGCATTCAACATTGATTTTGTGAATGGATGAATTATCGGTACTATATTTTTTAATGCATGAATTTGAAATCTGAATTTCACAGAAAGTTCATGAAATAATGAAAGTACATTGATCAGTTTGCTTTTCTCAATAGATATTGATTAAGTAAATAAAACATTACAAATGGTATTTACTGTGAAGATTAGGAAAGGACTCTGACAACTACATGTGATAGTGTTGGATGCCAGGATTCCAAAAATAACCAAAAAAATAAATTGTATAAGGTTTCATCCCAAATCATCAAATAATTTTATTAAGTAGAGCTTTTCTTTCCAAATTTGAGCCTTAAAATATACATTACTAACATCACGTTAAAAATTCAGGTCTAAATCTGTATAGCCTAAAATACAAAGTCTGACTTTTAACATGTTAATGTGTATGGAAAAAAATCAGGTTTTCTGTCGTTAATGAAAATACTGAATTGAAATAAACATAATTGGATATTTCTACTTTAATTTTTGTTAAGATATCCAATTTAAGATATAATGTCTTATGCTATGCACAATTATGTAAAAGTAATATGCTTATACTTGCATTTAAAGAAGTAAAAATAGTGATTATTATTTGGCAATATGATTTCCTTACACCCAGCACATACTTACTTCCTGCTTGGCAAATGCCCATAGGAATTAGGTTCTGAGCCCAAACATTAAAATCCTTACTAAGAATAATAAGAAGGGAATTGTTTCCTGTCTTACATTTTACAAGATATCTTTATTTCCCATGGAGTCAGAAAATAATTATTTAACCAGGCATAAAAGTGCTTATTGGTCTTCTCAGCTTGACAGAATTTAATAAAAACTAAAATAAAACCAACCATAACATACTCCTCTGACATGATGATCATAGTAAGGACTTGATTGAATTTTCTAAGGCTGGAATAATTATGATTATTATTTTTAAAGATTTTATTTATTTATTTGACAGAGAAAACACAGCTAGAGAGGGAACACAAGCAAGGGGAGTGAGAGGGAGAAGCAGGCTTCCATTGAGTAGGGAGACCGATGCGGAGGCTTGATCCCCGAACTCTGGGATCATGACCTGGGCCAAAGGCAGAAGCTCGACCACTGAGCCATCCAGGTGCCCCTGGGATTATTTTTTTAGTTTTATTTATTTATTTTTATTTATTTTTAAAATATTTTGTATTTATTTTGTTTTACTTATTTTCCATCAGAAGGAATGAAACATGTGACTCTGTTCTTTCAATAACATAATACATAGTTCTCATCAATAGAACTGACCAAAATGTAGGTAGGCTCAAAATCTGCTTATGATGAAGCAAAATTTGCTCACCTGAATAAACTTTCTGCTAAAAGAAAGACTTAACCCTGGATTTTTCAATAGCTGTTACTCACCCTGACAATTCCAAAGATCCCCTCCCTGGACTCCCAGATTTAGCCTGGTTATAGGAGCACAAAAGTAGGAATTTGCTGTAGATATTATTACTCTCATCATCAACCATTGATAAATATTTTTAATCATATCCAGTTTGTGTAAATCTGAGGTATGTTTTATCTGGTAGCAAGGTAGGGACCTTTACACAAAGGGTGATTAAGATTTTAGCCAGCTTGGGGCGCCTGGGTGGCTCAGTTGGTTAAGTGACTGTTTTCGGCTCAGGTCATGATCCTGAAGACCTGGGATCAAGCCCCACATCCGGCTCCCTGCTAGGCGGGAATCCTGCTTCTCCCTCTCTCACTCCTCCTGCTTGTGTTCCCTCTCTAGCTGTATTTCTCTCTTTCAAATAAATAAATAAAATCTTAAAAAAAAAAAAAAGATTTTAGCCAGCTTGCAGAATTCATTGAATGAATGTTGGTCATCTTCATATTCCCTAAGCTGAAGTTATTAGTTATAATTATAGAGGGTTTTCAGTGCATAGAATTTGGCATCCCCTCTGTTCCAATACCCACCCCCTTCTAAAACAGTGCATGTCTCTGCCTTCACACATGGACTTGCTTGGCTTACATCCTGCCCCTTACCAAGTCCTGAGTAGAATCTTTTCATCTCTAATGGAACTTCTACTTCAGCCCCCACTTACTGGCTGTCCTCCTGCTCTGAAATGCACTTCTGCTTTCATTGTTTAATGATACCTGTTAACATGCCTTACCCATCACTTCCTAGACCAGTGGCTATTGCCACAGAAATCAAGACCTAATTCACTATGTCTCTTGGAGTTAGGAAAAATACAATATGTCTTTGAGAGACTAGTGCTTAATTATGATATTCCTGATTTTTGCTGTGCCTCGTCTCAGCTTCTTTCTCTTCTCTGGGGGCTCAAGTTGAGTATCCAATAACTTGGTAGAAGATCCTGCTATCATAGCACAGATTTTAAGACATTACAGATGTTTTTGAATTCCAGGGCAAGAAAAGTATGCTTTTTTTTTTCTTATATGAAATAAAAAGTCATTGTGAAACTTTGAAGAGGGCAGTAAAAATGATTAAATGTGCTCTTGAGAAAATTTGAGAATAGTGTGACTTTGTAAAGGGAAAATGGAAACAAGAACAGAACATTTTGTTGTGTTCCAGTTAAGAGTACAGGTGTTTAAAAACTCTAACAACAACAACAAAAAGTAGAAAAAAAACCAGTGGTTGGTAAGGAGAACTTTACCACTTTATATCCCTTTATCATTTATGGAACATTTCAAATAAACACATTCACACAAACATTTTAGCAGAGATTTTTTAATCTTTATTTTATTGTGGTAAGAACTCTTAACGTGAGTTCTAAACTTTTAATACATTTTTAAGTGTACAATGCATTATTTTTAACTATAGGCACCATGTTTCACAGCATATCTATTCACAGATGGCAGGATCTTAAGTGTAGAAAAATCCACAAACCAACAAACAAAAACTTAATAAAAGAACTCCATACTAAGTATAGGTCTCCTCAGGATTTCTGTTTCTTCATGATTGAGTCTTGGTAGGTTATATGTTTCTAGGAATTCATTTATTCTAGGTTATTCAGTTTGTTGGCATAAAATTATTTATAATAATCTTTTAGGATCATTTTCATTTTTGTGTCATCAGTTATAATACCTCCTTTCATTTCTGGTATTTGATTTTCTCTCCTTGTTTATGACTAGTCTAGCTAAAGGTTTATCATCTTTGTTTATCTTTTCAAGGAAATACTCTTAGCATCATTGATTTTTTTATTTTGTTTTTCTAGTCTCTATTTCATTACTCTATTTCTCTCTTTCTCTACGCTTTATTATTTCCTTCCTTCTGCTAATTTTGGATTTAGTCTGTTCTTTTTCTAGTTTCCTGAAGTGTAAACTTAAGTTAGTTATTCCAGATCTTTTTTTTTTCTTCTTTTTGATGTTTACTGCTATGAATTTCCCTTTTGTTACTGTTTTGGCTATGTCTCATAAGTTTTGATATGTTGTATTTTCATTTTCTTTTGTCTAAGGACATTCCCTAATTTTTTTAATCTCTTTTTTGGCTATTCAAAAATATATTTAATTTCAACATCTCTTTGAATTTTTCAAGGTTTTTGTCTTTGCTCTCTGCTGTTGGTTTCATTCCACTATGTTCAGAAAACATACTTGGTATATTTTCAATTTTCTTAAATTTCTTAAGACTTGTTTTGTGACCTGCAATTTGATCTATCCTTAAGAAAGCTGTAAGTGCTCTTGAGAAATTGTGTATTCTGCTGCTGTCTAACGCACTGTTCTTTGGATATCTGTTATATCCATTTGGTCTATACCATTGTCAACTCCACTGCTTCCTTGTTGATTTTTATATGGCAGATTTTTGTCTATTATTGGAAGTGGGGTATTAAAGTTGTATGCTATTACTGTAATACTACTTCTGTCTTTGGTTCTTTTAATATTTTCTATTTATAATGTTCTGATATTTTCATATATATTTATAATTGCCATTTTAGTATATTTCAATATATTTATAATTGTGTATTTATATCTTCCTGTTGAATTGTGCCTTTTATTATTTACATAGTATGATTTTATTTCCTTGTAACAGTTTTTGACCAGAAGTCTATTTTGTCTGCTATAAGTATAGCCAAGTCTGCTCTCTTTGGGGTGTCATTTGCATGGTGTGTGTGTGTATTCGGGGTGCCATTTGTATGGAATATATATATCATGCATATATATTATCGTATATTATTGGTATGTTATATTATATATATTATATATAATATATTATTGGTATATTATATATTATTGGTATGTTATATATATTATATATTATATATATAGTATTATATGTATTTAAGATTTTTAAAATTTACTTAAGAGAGAGAGAAAAAGCATGAGCGGGGAAGGAGCAGCAGAAGGAGTCAGAGAAGCAGATTGCTCACTGATCAGGATGCCCAATGCAGGGCTTGATCCTGGGACTCCAGGATCTTGACCTGAGCTGAAGGCAGATGCTTCTCTGACTAAGCCATTCAGGTGCCCATGGAATATCTTTTCCTATCCCCACTGTCAGCCTATGTGTGTCTTTGAATCTAAAGTGAATATTTTGGGGTGTCTGGGTGGCTCAGTCAGTTAAGCAGCTGACTCTTGATTTCAGCTCAGGACATGATCATGGAGCCTGCTTAATATTCTCTCTTTCTTTCTCTATCCCACTCTGTTACCCCCTACCCCTGCTCACTTGTGTTCTCTCTGTCTCTCTCTCTCAAAAAAAGTGAGTTTCTTATAGGCAACATGTGGTTCAATATTTTTTTTTATTCATTCATCCACTCTATGTCTTTTGATTGGTGGATTTAATCAGTTTACATTTAATGTAATTATTGATAGGGAAGGATTTCATCTTGTTTTCTGTTTGTCTTAGAATTATTTTGTTTTTCTTGCTTTTGTTGTGTTTTGTTGATCTTCTATGTTATGCTTTGATTCCTTTCTTTTTTGTAATATCCATAGGATGTGGTGTGTGTGTGTGTGTGTGTGTGTTATGGGTTTACATAAAATATCTTGTAATAGTCCATTTTAAGCTGGTAACAACTTAACCTTGATCACATACAAATTCTGTGCTTTAACTTTTCCTCCCCCAAAAGTTGTTATTGATGTCATAACTTACATCTGATTTTAGTGTGTATCTATTAATATATTTTATTTATAGTTATTTTTATACTTTTGTATTTTAACTTTTATACCATAATTTAAAGTAATTTATCTATCACCATTAAAATAATAGGGTATTCTGATTTTGCCTATATATTTACCTTTACTGTTGTGTTTTAGACTTTCTTAATCTACTGTGTTGCTACTTAGCATCTTTTCAACTTAAAGAACTCCTTTTAGCATTTCTTATAAGTCAGGTCTAGTGGCAATAATTTTCTTGCTTTTGTTTGCCTGAGAATGTCTTAATATTTCTTACAATTGTGAAGTTTTCCTATTTATAGTATTCCCTGGCTGGCAGGCATTTGTTCTTTTTTTTTTTTCCTTTTAGTACTTTGAAAATATCATCAGTCCCTTTTGTGTATAAGTTTCTGGTGAGAAATCTGCTTCTAATCTTATGAAGTTTCCATTGTATTTGACAAGCTGTTTTCACTTGCTGCTTTTAAAATGACTTCTGTTTTTGTCTTGAGAATTTGATTATAATTTGTCTTGGTGTGGGTTTTTTTTTTTTTTTTTTTGATTCATCTTATTAGAATATCATAGGCTTTCTGGATCTGGATGTCCATACCCTTCACAGATTTGGTAAAATTTCATCCATTATTCTTTGAAAAAGTTTTCTGGACCTTACTCTTTCTCTTCTAATTTATTTGATGGTGTGCCATAAATGCCTCAGGCTTTCTTCTTTTTTTTTTTCTTTTTCTTTTCTTTCTTTTTCTTTTTTTTCTCCTCTGACTAATTTCCAATGACTTGTCTTTAAGTTTATTGACCCTTTCTTCCACTTGGCCTAGTCTGGTATTGAATTCCATTCATGAATTTTTCAGTCTGGTTATTGTTTTTATTCAGCTCCATGGTTTGTTTGGTATTTTTTTTCTTTTTGTTGAAAATATCACTTTGTTTATGCATTATTCTCATGACCTTAGTAAGCATAGATATGATAGTTAATATGAATCCTCTGTTGGGTAAATTATACATCTCTGCTTCATTAAAACCTTTTTCTGAAGATTTATCTTATTGAATTATTTGGAAAACATTTCTCTGTTTCTTCATTTTCATGACCCTATATTGATGTCTGTGTATTGGACAAAAACAGCCAACTCTCCTATGTTCATGGATTCATCCTGCACTGGAGAAGAGCTTCACCAGTAAGTCTGGCCAGATATTCTCAAATCTTTATGCTAGTGCAAAATACTTTGTTTTTAGCAGCTCCCAAGCATTTAGAGTATGCTGGGTCCCATCACTTCTATGAGATAACAAAGACTGAAGATAAGTCCTCAAGCAGTCCCCAGATAAGTTGTGTTGTTGGATATTTGGTGCATCTTTCTCCCTCTCATGGAAGAAATTAGACTTGGGGTTTTTCAGCTCCTAGCTCTGTGCTGGGCCAGAGAGAGCATCCTTGGTGACTTCCAGCTAAAATAATCTGTTTTCACGACCCCAGGCCACTATCATATTCCATATTATCTCAGCATTCTCAGACATTTACTTTTTTCTGTGTGGCATGGTGCTAGAGATAGAAATTGTGATGAGAAGGTATCTTGAATCTCCCTATTGGTTTTGATGTGGCAGGTTTCACACTTATCCAGGGTACAGGGGTCTCTTAATCTATTTCTAGATTTCTTACAAAGATAATATGTGTATGAATTATTTATTCAGTAAATGTATTTGTTGGGGGAAAAGGGGTTGAAGGCTTCTTATTCCATCATCTTGTTGACATCACCCCAGTAAGTACATTTTTAAAAGGTCAGTTTCTTCTTGTATATATTTACACAATATTCCCCAAAATACTGCATACAAAAGTGAAAAAAAGAAACCGTGTGGTATATTTGTTTTGGTTTCTCATATATATGAATTAAGTCTATATTGAAGTTAATTTTTTTTTAAATTTTACAACATTTTCTGTAACAATTTTTTATTTTTTTATTTTTTTATTTTTTATTTATTTATTTTTTTAAAGATTTTATTTATTTGACAGAGAGAAACACAGCCAGAGAGGGAACACAAGCAGGGAGAGTGAGAGAGGGAGAAGCAGACTTCCTGCAGAGCAGGGAGCCTGATGTGGGACTCAATCCTGGGTCTCCGGGATCATGACCTGAGCCAAAGGCAGTCGCTTAACCAACTGAGCCACCCAGGCACCCCATGTAACAATTTTTTAAATAGTTTCATATAAAAACTAGCCTGGATCCATTAAGATCCAAAATTTCCAAAGTGCACCTCACTTAAAAGTATTTGTGTACAGTTATAAGTTCTCATTAACCATTCAGACCTCATACAAAGAAAAAGAAGAAATCACACTTAAAGGAAATCTGTGTAAAATATTTGGATTTGTACTATAATGACTACATTTTCCTTTTTAATTGAGTTAAGGTAAACATAAAAGCTTTTAATTGGCACAAAATTTATTAATGAGAATAATTACAAATGTAATGAATGTGGTAGAAAAAAATTCATATTCATTAAGAAGGGAAATAAAAGGCAATTACTTTTCAGTTTTAGATAAAATCCAGAACTAGTAACCCTGACAAATTGAATTAAAGACTCAAACACCTAGATGTTGTTCTGTATATGAGAATGATCCACTCTCCTAGCATGTTCTGTGTGGTATCTCTAGTCCATTCCATTCCGATACATCTCAATACTTACCCTAGTACTTCTAAGCTGATTCACATGCATAGAGAATAAATTTATTTTTGTGACTTAATAACTTCAGCTTTTGATGATAGATATGGATGACCCCAATTTGACTAATTAACCAAATGAAAACTTCATTCTGTGTCACTAGTTGATCTTTGCTAAAATGAAAGTAAAATAAATCTTTTTGTATTAAATGATTGAATGCTTAAATAGTCTAAATAGTAACTAAAGAGACATGATCATTTCTTTTTCTTTTTTTAAAGTTTATTTTAATTTTTCAGTGTTCGAAGATTCATTGTTTATGCCCCACACCCAGTGCTCCATGCAATATGTGCCCTCAGTACCCACCACCAGGCTCTCCCATCCCCTCACCCCCTTCCCTCCAAGACCTTCAGTTTGTTTCTGAATCCAAAGTCTCTTATGTTTCATTTCTCTCCTGGAATTACCCTACTTCCCATTTCCTTTCCTTCTCCTACTGTCCTCTATATACAATGGAAGACATGGTCATTTCTATTACAACTTAATCATACTTTCGCTTACAATGCACATATATTTTTGTGAAGCAACAAGATACATTAATGCTTATAATCACAGATGAAAAAACATGCAGGGATTTTATAATGGATGGAGTAATAAATGAGTAAATTATAACAGCATCATCCCCCCAAAAATATTTGTTGGTTGTCCATAAGATGGTTCTAAAGTGAAGATACTAGCTTTTCCAAAATGTACTGCTTTTTTAGATATACGAAAATGTCTTGATGGTGCTCCAGGTTGTGTGTGTGTGTGTGTGTGTGTGTGTGTGTGTGTGTGTGTGAGAGAGAGAGAGAGAGAGAGAGAGAGAGATTGAGAGAAGGAGAACTTTTTTTGAAATACTTCTGACTATTTGATTTTCAACTACAGTCACTGTTTTGGAGTTTGGTTCTGCTCATAGCATTACTTTCTTTTTTTTTTAAGATTTTATTTATTTATTTGACAGAGAGAGAGATCACAAGTAGGCAGAGAGGCAGGCAGAGAGAGAGAGAGGAGGAGGCAGGCTCCCTGCTGAACAGAGAGCCAGACGCGGGCCTAGATCCCAGGACCCTGAGATCATGACCTGAGCTGAAGGCAGAGGCCCAACCCTCTGAGCCACCCAGGCGCCCATAGCATTACTTTCTAATGTGACATCTGCCTAATATCTTTTTCAGAGTTACCAATTTGCAGGTTGTTAATCACTAGGCAGTCTTCTGTTTGCCAGGGTCTGGCAACAAAACAAAACAAAACAAACCAGAATGAGCCACTTCACTTTAAAATGAATCATCGGCATGCCTTTCAAAGATTGTGTGAGAGTGAGAAGTGTATGTGTGTGTATACATGTGTATGTGTAAGTGGTTAGCAGCCTGGCCAGTTCATTTTCTTAGTACTCTGAATCTTCTTTTGGTAACAATAACATCAATAATGGCAGCATAATACTGACATCCATTATAACCCTCTATGTGTCTAGTCCTGGGCTAAATATAGCCTATTTTATCCAATTAATTTTTTTTTTCCTGAGTAAAGAATTACTAGTTTTTCTAGTTAGGGAAAGTCATGCCATTCATTCATTTATTTATCTGATATTTATTGAATGCATACTCTGTGCAAGGCTTTGTATTAGGTACTGGGATTCAAAAGTGAACAAAAGATTGAAACATGTCTATTTTTGTGTTGTTTACATTGCACTGTGAAGAGACATACAATAAACAATTAAAATGCCTAATTTATGTAGTAAACCGGAAGGTGATTATGGCTGTAGAAAACATGAAGCAGGTAAGTGGGAATAGGAGTGAAGAGGAGAAGGTTGCAATCTTATATATTTAGGTTTGGTTTCAAAGACAAGCTGACTTTTAAGAAAATACTGAATGAAGGGCGCCTGGGTGGCTCAGTTGGTTAAGTGACTGCCTTCGGCTCAGGTCATGATCCTGGAGTCCTGGGATCGAGCCCCACATCGGGCTTCCTGCTCGGCGGGAAGCCTGCTTCTCCCTCTCTCACTCCCCCTGCTTGTGATCCCTCTCTGGCTGTGTTTCTCTCTGTCAAATAAATAAAATCTTAAAAAAAAAATGCTGAATGAGGTAAATAAATTCTCATGGTGTGCAGAGGAATCACCACTAGAGAAGCCTTAAGGTATAAGCTTGCCTGATATATGGAAACTATCCTGGCCATCTATCTGGCATGGAGTGAGCAAAGGAGAATATGATGGTAGACAGGGTCAGGGGTAGAGAAGCAGGGAGGGAACTTGTAGTCTCATGTGTGTCTTTGAGTAGATGCCTGGCAAGCTCACTTCTGCATTTTAGAAGGACTATCTTGGTCTCTGTGTGGAGAATATGCTATAGGGAGGCAAAGGTGGTTGCAGAGAGATTCATGAAGTAGCTATTGCAGTAACTGAGAAAAAAAAAAAAGATGATGTGAAAGTTTAGAGAAGATAAAGAAATTGTCTAGTCACACAATAAGTGAGCTGAATCCACGTCTGCCTTCCCTCAAATCTGTTCCTCTTTTCCCGATGTGCTTGGTCCAGCACTACTATACCCCAGTTAGCCTTGGGAATGTGTGTATGTTTCTTTCTTGGCGTTATGTAGGACATCCTATGTAATACAAATTCCAAGTTTGTATTCTGAGGTAACAGATAAAGGGATTGGCTTTTGTTTTGATAGATTTCTGACACCAGTGAATGCCATAGTCATGTTATTAAATTTTAAATATTTCCTTTTACTGATCTGGATATCTCTAAATGGAGGAAGGAGAGTGAGCATTTCTGTAATAGTGACATAAATTAAGCAAGGAACAAAATAAGGCCTTCCTACTGAAAGAAATCAACAGACTTTCCATTGATTTTTTTTTTTAATTTAGTATGTGAGGAAAAAAAAAATTCTTTCACAGAGGACACAGTAGTGTGAATCCTTCTTATTGTTCTCCAGAGTATGGAGACTAGCATATTGTATTTATTTAATTTTTGAGAGAGTAGATAGCATTTCTGCCTTTCAGATGAAATTCAAATCCTATTCTTAATCAATAGACTTGAAGTGAACTTCTAGATCATTCTTAAGAGAATTTGGAACGGTGCTATGGATACACAGGAAACACTGAAAAACGTATCTTGATAAAACAAAACTAGATAAACGTAATAAAACATATTGTCTTAGTTGCTTCTGGAGTGCAAAAAAATGATTAAAATGTTACATAGATTAAAATCTTTTTATATACATTATAAGTATATTGCCATTTTCCTGAAAATAATGAATGCTGAATAAAATTTTTTCACCAAATTTCGTATTTCCCTCGAACTATTAAGATTGTCTTTCATAAAAAAAAGATTGTCTTTCATAAATAAACAGTAATTGGGTATTTACTTCAAGAGCATAGATGTCAAATGAAAAGGAAAAGAATGTCTGCATGTGTACCTGGTTCAGATGGTGGTTAGGCCTCGTATTTCCTGGCTTTAGAGAGCAAAGGAGGCACTTTCTATGCTTCTGTGCTTTGGCCATCTACGTACAAAATCAGTACGCAGCACACTGAACAGGAGATTATGGGATACAGTTTCCTCTGTTCAAAAAGAAGAGTGGTTGGGCACCTGGGTGGCTCAGTGGGTTAAAGCCTCTGCCCTCTGCTGGGGTCATGATCTCAGGGTCCTGGGATCGAGGCCCACATTTGGCTCTCTGCTCAGCAGGGAACCTGCTTCCTCCTCTCTCTCTGCCTGCCTCTCTACCTACTTGTCATCTCCTTTGTCAAATAAATAAATAACATCTTTAAAAAAAAAGAGTGGTTTATAAATATGTCAAGGACACACACACGCACACACACACACACACACACACACACATAAACACCCATATTAGAAAACACTATTGGAGAACATCAATAAATATGTGATTATGTAGTTCTCAAAATTTTCTACAATTAAATAGAAATTCCTGTTCAGTAGCATTGTTAGGAATTTCAAATTAACAATGAAAGAATTGGCTTTGGTTTGGTAGACTTCTTTGATTTTAGTCACAGAGGAATGTGAAAAAGATTTTTAATATCTGTTAAGTAAATGATACATAGTATCTTAGTTTTCCATAGTTGAATCTGTTATCACTTTTTTAAATGCAGATTTTAAAACCCTAATTATTATTTTAGTTTTTACTTTGAACTTCAAGATTCTTATTCCCTTATTATCTACCCCACCCCCCACCTTTCTCACCCCGACCACACACACACACACACACACACACACTTTTTTTTTTTGTAAACCTCTATCCTCTTAGATACTGTGTACAACTTCCCCTTCCTGTCAGAGATAGATTAATTAGAAGAGTAATCAGCATCCTGCCATCACTTCCTCATTATCCACCCCTAGTCAACTAATTGCAGTTTGGCTTTATCTTATCGAGACTCTATAGAATTTGCCTCACTAAAGCTCTGGGATTCTCCTAACTTCGAAGTCAATGGATACTTTTACTCTTGATTTTTCTTCTTGGCAGCATTTCTGTCCAGTGGATATTCTTCCCTTTTTAAAAAGCTTTTTTCATGAATTTCCTGAAAAGCATGTTCCTTGTTCTCCTACTGTTCTTGTAGTACATTCTGTCTCATTTTATTTTATTATGTTATATGCTCTTCCTCATATATCCACCCTTCAAATGGCCTTCCGATCTCCATAAAGAATATTCTCTGCCTGTTCCTTCCATGAGACCATACCTATTTGCATTTTTCACTTATTACCAAACTCAGGGAAATCTAAATGTAAATAAACCACCTGAAGTCTGGTTCTTTAATCAATACATTGCACTCCCTGCTTAAGAAGAGCTTGTGGTTTGTCCCCAGTTACCTCAAGCAGTTTCTCTAATAATAAATATATCTTTCTTCTATGAATAATCTTCCTCTCAGTAGTATATACTAATGTGAATAGAACCTCCCTCAACTGTCCCAACTAGCCAAACCAGAAACGTGTCCTTCTCATTGACCCTGTGTAGTCAAGAATTATTTATTTATTCATTCATTCATTCATTCATTCATTCATTCATTCATTCAGTTAGTTTTAAAGAGAGAGAAGGGGAGAAATTGGAAAAGGGAGCAAGCAGATGAGGGAGGAAGAGAGATTGTTCTGCTATAACAAGTTTCATTTCAGAGACCTTGGGTTACTAACAATCATTATGTGAATAAGTTTCACATTTTGCGGGGAGGGGGATATCTAACTAGCAAGAACTCCCTTCCTTCCTCCATAAGAATCTGAATCACAGATTCTTCATATTTATGTAACTGCATTGAGATCTTCAATTTATAGCAACAAATGTATACCCTAGGGAGGCCCTTATTTTTCTGAAATGAATATATTAATAAGATCCTTAGGATATGTTCTTGAGGGTCATAAGGCCCCCAAAGAGCATGTGTTAGAAAATGTTTGTGGTTCTACTAATCACCAGGCTTTTGTTTGCTAAAGCTAAGCAGGCCAGCTGAGAGTGAACACTGAATTGCTCAGGATGATACAGAAAAAAAAAAAAAAATAGCAGCTTTTTAAGTGAAGAATGAAAGGAAAGACAGACTGTGTGGCAGAGAAAAGGAACTTTGCTGGTAAAACAGAGATTCTAAATTGGAAATGTCATGACATTTTTCCTGATATAGGTACAATATAAGTCTTTTTCCCCACTCACCACTCTTCTTCTCCTAAAAAAAAAAAAAAAGACTGTTGGCCTAACACACACATTAGTACATTGGTCTCTACTTATTCGATCTTAGGATGTCCAGTTAACTTTATGTGTTCTTAACGTAGGGGAGAAATACCAGTGCCGTATGAATGCATTCAAATGGCAATATAAAACCCAGCCTCTTCAATTCTCAGTCTATACTTTGTGGACCTGTATTTTAGTTACTCTTATCTGACATGTGTACTTGTCTGACTGCCAGTATAGTATGAGAATCTCAGAGCCCAGAAGCCATATCTTTATCCTGTATCATTATTTCAACAACCTCCCAACTTGTTTCATGTCATCAGAATCTAAAATAATGCTTTATATATAGCACACCAGCGATTAAAAATTTAATTTAAAAGGTGGCAAAATAACAAATGTCACGGCTTTTAAATTTAGTCCCCTCTAGTAATTATGTTACTGCTACCTTCTCTGAATGGAAGAAGCCAGGAAATAAAATAGAAGTTTTCAAACTCTTAGAATTATCTGTGGTTAAAATCAATCTCCCAAACAGAGAGGCCTCAAATAAACCTTTTATCTGTTATAAAGTGAAGCAACCTGAAATCAAATGCTGTTTGCCTAGTTGTTGAGGAAATCTTGCAGAGTTTGGTGTGTATGAATAAATTTTTCTAGAATCTGTGTTAAGCCTTAGTGGCAAGTATCTCTACATTCCCTTTCTTCTGAACATGACTAAAAAGAAAAAAACAATAGATTAGCTCTGTTACCTGCAGATCACTCTATTGTTGCTTTTAGATATAGATTATTATTTGCCTATAAATCACTTCAGAAATGTTACAGAGGAGTCAGTTCGTGTTCTGCAGTTGCCTACTACCACTGGTAGCTACAAACATTGCATTCCCAAAAAAGTTTTTTGAAGTTGGAATGCCAGTACCCTCAGATGAGGGCTGTAAACTAGGACATGTCATCCGTATCACACATTATTGCTTTGTAAATATCTGTTGTGGCTGGCGCGACAACACGGACAGGAATGAGAGGGTAAGGAGATGGTGAAACGGAGATGAAGAACAAAAGAGATGGGAACAGGAGGGACAAAGTGGATGGTATCGAAGCAATGTCGATTTTATTCAGGGCTACAACTCATTATATACTGAGCAGTACACAATCATGCAGAAACATCTATAATGGAAAAGTTACAGCAAGAATTTCATAATTTCTGTCCGTACCCCTACAGTTCCCCATATCTCTTTCCCAATTACCAGTAACAGACCCCATGACGGCAATTCTCTTTGTTCCTACCAACCTACCATCATCAAAGATAAAAGGAGGCACAGCACATGCCTGTAAATGTGATTAGTGCTCTTAGGGAGTACAGCACGTGCCTACATATTTACGTTTATATCAGAACATGATTAACTGGCCTTCACCTCCCAAGGACAGAGACCGAGATAGGCGGGTACCAGGAGTTTTGCTCAAACTATTAACTCTAGCCTAGCCCGGGCGAAAACACCCAGGCTGGCGAGTTCAGGAGCTCTTACTCAACTATTGACGCCAGCCTGGCTCTGGGCTCCCCACAAATATCCACATCAAAATGCATTTTGCGATTATTATTTAATCAGAAAATAATATGTTATTGAGTATTGATAGTGATATTGATATTATTGATATTGAATATCTACTGTTCTCTGATTTTATTAAAGGAAGTCTATTCTGTACTGAAGGATATTTTTTAAAAGATTTTATTTATTTATTTGACAAAAAGAAAGCCAGTTAGAGAGGGAATACAAGCAGGGGGAGTGAGAAAGGGAAAAACAGGCTTCCAACTGAGCAGGGAGCCTGATGCGGGGCTCAATCCCAGGACCCTGGGATCATGACCTGAGCCCGAGGCAGATGCTTAATGACTGAGCCACCCAGGCACCCCCAGAAGGACATTTTTAAATGAATTTCTGCTCTCTTAGTTCTCTTATCATCATTGTCATAAAATAGGGTTTTTCATAATTCTTTAGCAAAACATGAACACGGCATAAAAACAAGTAGCTTTCTTTCTTTTCTTTCTTTTTTTACAGAATAAATAAAATATCGTGAAGCACAAAAGAACAATTTTTATGTTTCTTCATCTCTTGGAAAGTTCTTACTGTTGCTGTAAGTCCCAGTGAGTTATAGTTCTTTTATACACATGAAAAAAGATAATGGTTATAATCCCACCATGTGAATTTCAACTTTCACCCTTCTCTCTGAAGTTAAAAGTGAGCTTCCAAAGCTTTTAGAAGGCAGCTGCCCTTTTCAAACTGCATTTCTAGTGCATCAGTCTTATTGATTTATTCATAGTAAATGCTACCTGCTCATTCTCGGTGCGTGAAACTGAAGAAGGCTGCATAAATGCTTCCTAAACCTGGCAACCATCTCAGATGTAACTGGCTAAACAGCAAAAACTTACTCTTTCTGGTGAGGACAATGGACAGGCTGGACAGAGACACTGGGGCTTTCAGTGCCAACTGGGATAGGTCATAAATTCTAGTTTACCACCAATATCAAATGTGATATGTCTTAACATTCCAGGAACTATTACTTCCAGAAAGTGATAGAGCCTCTCCAGTAATGAAAGCATTGATCCCAAAGTGAACTCTAAGTGCTTGATATAAATCGGATAAGTTTTCTTAGAAAAATCCATTTCTGAGTCTCAAAGTCCTTAGAGGTAAATGCATATCGAGAGAGAGAGAGAGAGAGAGAGAGAGAGAGAGAGAGAGAGAGAGAGAGAAAGAAAGAAAGAAAGAAAGAAAGAAAGAAAAAAGAGTGAGGCATCTTAATTTTAGCACCCAAAATACAGACTTCTTAAAAGAAAAAACAAAATTACCTGTTTTGGTTATGCTAAGATATGTCCTCCCCCTTTATTTACATGTGTATCTATTCATGTTATTTTAAAATTTTGGTCCTGCTTTTGCATTCTATAGTTATTCCATGTGCCAATTTACACTGAGCTAAATGACTTCCTACCACCTAAATGTTTATAAGACAGAAAAAATGTACAAAGCTGTTATTTTTGATGAATAAACAAAGTATTGGATAGGTAAGTTCTCTGTGTATTACATTCATTGGTTATCCATGTTTCATTGAATCCAAAGATTTCCACTACCTTTATCTTTCAGAATTCAGTCACTTGGTCTTTGTTCTAATGAAATGGGGAAGGGAGTAAATTACATCCCTTCATGGCTGTGCAGTGCTCATATATGTATTGTATTGCTATGCAGAGAGTCCTATCCTTTTAAGTGGAAGATGAAAGCTTTACATATTCAATAAATATGAAAGAATTTCTGTACATTTAAGTTGATATCAGTCTTGGGAAATCTTTTGTGTGGTCTGATACACAGGGTGTACCAAGGATGGTGTCACTGTCCCAACCAAATTTTTATAAAATCTTGGCTTGAGTAAAATCTGCAGGCTTGAATTTGCACAGTTTTGTAATTATACATACCTAGGTTGTTGAGATTGTTGATATAGAATTTTTTTACATATGTATCATTTATCATTACAGGAATGCTTAAAATTATATATCAGTATTTTCTCTCCATGCGTGTTAGATTTTAAAGGAATGCCTTCCCAGAATGGTGATTTGTTTTTCTTTAAATATTTTATTTATTTATTTGAGAGAGAGAGAGAGAGAAAGCATGAGCAGCAGAGCAGAGGGAGAGGGAGAATCAGACTCCTGGTTAAGCAGGGAGTCCGACGTGGGTCTCCATCCTAGGATTCTGAGATCATTACCTGAGCCAAAGGCAGACACTTAACTGACTGAGCCACCCTGGTGTACCTAGAATGGTGATTCCTTTAAACATTGTTTACCTAATATATATATTTGGATCTCAATAGTAATCTGGTTATCAATAAAAGAAAAGATGTAGGGAAATTATGAAAAACATTTTCAGAGCACCTATGTCCAAGTGAAATGGTTTGAAAAATCACTGTACATAATGTGTTGATATTGATGAGATATGGATAACCATGTTTTAAAAATCATCAATATGACGTCTCAAGGAAGAAAAGAGATGGGAATGTGCTCTCCTTTATGATAGTTTAATTTATTCTGGATAATTCATTATCTGGTCTAGTTTTATTCTTATTACACAGAATACTTATTAAAATCATGGACTATCATCAGTATTTTGAGCTCTTATGTGAAAAATACTAAGATCAATTAGGCTCTAAAAGATTTTGATAATACTTCCACTCCTCTTTGGCTATACTTCCACAGTATCTGTTCCAAAACTTTTCCCCTTTTCTTAGTTTTATATTCACTTAAATTAATTGAGTCCAACATATTTATTGAGAAATCAAAGTTATTTGAAGTGATGTCTCTCCTCACTCTCTATTTTCTTGGTTCCTTCCTACCCTCCAGCCTCAGGCCAAAAGGCATTTGTACGACTGCCAAAAAGCAATTTCTCCACTTATGTTTTCAGTTATAGCCCAGCCTCTATCCTGTATGCTTTGATTCTCATTCTCCCTTGTAACTTTTAATTTAACCAAACAGGTTAATAATCAAACACAGAGATAAGCACAACACTGCTCTTGTCAGTCTTTTTTTCTTCAAACTGCATTCCTCCTTTGGAATTACCAAGTTCTGAGAATTAATATTTCAATTTAAACTCCTTATTTTTATCTTCCCTTCTCCCATCTTCTAAATTCCTTACTCTCAACCATCAAAAATAATGGGGATTCACAAATGACAAACCTAATAGTTCCCAAGGCCACATTTTCCTTGATATTCTTGAAGCACATTCTGTTTCCTTCTCTTACTCATTAAACATCTGAGCTCTTTACCACTACTTTCTTCACTCATTAATGAATGCATGTGCATATTTCCCATGGTCTCTGGCAATTTAGATATGAATGCCTTTTCTTTAGCACAACACATCTATATCTAAACTCACAGTCATAAAATGAGATCCTTACATTGGCTCTCCTGTGTCCATCAATTACATAACTAAACAGGATCAAATTTTTTATAATTTTCAATCATTTTCTCTTCTTTCCCTCCCATGTCAGTTGAAAGCTCTAAATGATATTCCTTGCCTTTCTGTCTTCCTACAAAAGGAAGTAATATAGATATTTACTAATTTACAAATCACACAATTGAAATATCCCTTACCTTATGATGATAGGAATATGAATAGTGGTAACTCTTGTTTTGTTTTATTTGTTTGTTTATGCATGTATACCGACTAAGGACTTTATTTCAAACAAAAATTAGAAATGTGAATTGAGAGCTGTCTCCCCAGGTGTGAGGGAAGGATCAGAATCCCCGATGGCTAGGCCAGTACCCTCATGTACTAAAGGAGTTGTGATAATCCCCTCCCTGGTGCCTATGATGGAAAACCTAAGGAAATGCATGACCCTGTGCCAGAGACCGTCCATCAAGAACTCAGACTAGGGGTCAGCTTCTGGGAGGGGACAGAGTTTGGCAGCAGCACAGCCAGTGGCCTACGACAGGATCAAGTTATAAATACCAAGAATCTCCTGCTCACGGAAGTGATCTTGTTCAAGAAGATGGTTGCCCAGGGCCATGTACATCTCCTCCAACAGCTGCTCTTTGGTGAACAGGTGCCATCTGTCAGGAAGCATCTGAACAAAGCTCAGTGCAGTATTCACATCTGGTACGATGACCTTTATCATAGCCTTCCTATACTCCAGCAACCAGCTGACCAAAGCATGCCTGACTAATGAAACACATCCACTTTCTATACTTCCTTTGGGAGCATCTTGCTCTTGTACAGTCCAGGCACTAATGCCCTCCACAGGGTACCTGAAGATAAACATGTAGGTGGACCTGTGACCTTGCCAGCCTGCAGTGGCCCTCCTTAAAGATGTTGGGGATGTCATACCACTGAACCCTGAAGTCAGCTCCTCCAGATACTGTGGGTGAAAGCTTGTGCCTGAGTCAGTATCAGGCTCATCAGATGCCATTCAATAATATCCCACCTTCCTCAGCAGTGGGGTAATGTGGGTAGAGATGTATGGATTAAGTGGCTCTGGCTGGAGCAGAGAGCTGTTTAAAATAACTTGGTTGTGGATACTGCCAGGAATAGGATGAACTGAGTGGCGCCCATGTCATCTGTTTGCACCTGGGTCCTGGTGGAGGGAGCTTTTTTTTTTCCTCTTCCATGAAACACCTTTTCTTTTTAGACCAGCTAAATATGTATAATACAAAAACTATTTAAAAACTGTTTTTATTTTTTATTTTTTTATTTAAAATCAATAAACATAATATATTGTTAGTTTCAGAGATAGATGTCAATGATTCATCAGTCTTATATAATATCCAGTGCTCATTATTATCACCTGATTACCTCAGCCTCCCATTCCCCGCCCTCCCAGCAATCCTCACTTTGTTCCCTAAGATTAAGAGTATCTTATGGTTTCTCTCCCTCTCTGATTTTGTCTTGTTTTATTTTATCCTCTTTTCCCCTCTGATCCTGTTTTGTTTCTTAAATTCCAAATGTGAGTGGGATCATATGATAATTGTCTCTCTCAGATTGGCTTCGCTTAGCATAACACCCTCTAGTTCCATGCCCTTGAAATGACAAGATTTCATTTTTTTGTGGCTGAATAATATTCAATTGTATATGTGTACCCTATCTTCTTTATCCATTCATCTATCACTGGACATCTGGGCTCTTTCCATAGTTTGGCTATTGTGGACTTTGCTGCTATCAGCATTGGGGTATACAGGAACCCCTTTGGATCACCATAATTGTATCTTTGGGGTAAATATCTAGTAGTGCAATTGATGGTCTATGGAAGATCTCTTTTCAACTTCTTGAGGAACCTGCATACTGTTTTCCAGAGTGGCTGTACCAGGCTGCATTCCCAGAGGCCAGGGCATATCCTAAAGACTGAAAGTGAAGGGAAGACCACATATAGATAGACAAAAGTTGGGAAACTTTAAGTTATAATGTGAAAATAAGTTATGTAGAATGTGGGCCACCTGCTCAGGTTATGATCCCAGGGTCCTGGGATTGGACCCCACATTGTTGTGCTTCTTGCTTAGTGGGGAAGCCTGCTTCTCCCTCTCCCACTCCTCTTCCTTGTGTTCCCTCTCTTGCTGTCTCTCTATGTCAAATAAATAAATAAAATCTTTAAAAAAGAAGTTCCGTAGAATGCTATTGGTATGAGAACAGAAAAAGTAGATCAGTGGAATAAAGAAGCCAGGAATAGACAAACACTTATAAATTCACTTAATTTTGGACAGAGATACCAAAGCATTTCAATGGGGAAGGGAAATCTTTTAAACAAATGGCCCTGCGATAACTGGGTGCACATATGGAATAAAAAAAAAATTAATCCCATTTAGTAGCATATAGGAACATTGAGATGGAGCCAAATTTAAATGCAAAAGCTAAAACTCTAAGAGTTTGGAAAAAATAACAGTGGATTCTCTATGCAACTTGAGGGAGGCAAAGATTTCTTAGAACACAAAAAGGAATAATAAGAAAGATAAGACATAAATTAGACTTCATTAAAATCAGACTTCATCAACAAAGGAAAATTAACAAAATATACAAGCAAAAACTATAACAGAAAAAAGACCAGCATAAAGAATTATGTAAAGTACCTTAATAAACAATAAGAAGATAAGCAATCTAGTAAAATGGACCAAAAAAATGTTGTACACTTCCAAAAAAGATGCACAAGTATTCAATAAACATGAGAGAAAATATTCAACATTATTCATTAGAAAAATGTGAATTAAAATCAAATTTATATACATTCACTGGAATGACTAAAATTTAAAAGCTTGTCAGCACCTAAAGTTGTCCAGGATATGTAACAACTAGATCTCATATATGCTGGTGAGAATAAAAATAATGCACCCCCTTTGATAAAAGGAAGTTTGGTAGCCTGTCATAAAGGAATACATCTGTCCCTGAAATTCTACCCTAGTTATTTATCCAAGATCAATGAAATCCCATGTCTATAAATAGTTTTTAGAGAAGAATGTTCAGAGCTGCTCTATAGATGGTCAAAAACTGGAAGTGGCCCTACTTTTATAAAGGAAAATGTGTAAATGTTTTATGGTAAATTCATATAACAAATACACAGCTTTTCAATAATAGAAAAACCAAAACATACAAAAAGACGCATGTCACAGACACGTTGGAAGATGAGCTAGTTACAAAAAATTATATGCTGTAGATATCTATTTATACTGTATTCTAGAACTGACAAAACCAATCCATGATGGAAAAGAAAAAAGTCATAGTGTTACCTCTGTGGAGGGTAAGGGTATTGATTGAAAAGAGCTATGTGTTTATGAGGTGATGGGAATCTGATGTCTTAACAGTATATTCTTTTGTCAAAACTCATTAAATTTTACCTTTAAGCTTTGCTCATTTCACTCTAATTACATTTTATCTCAAAGAAACAAAGGAATGGTAAACAAATATTGAACTCTAGTTAGGAGTTTTTTGTTTTGTTAGTGGTGTAGGTTACCAAGATCAAATCTGTCTTCTGTGTTTGCTGAGTTTAAGCAAATGTGTAACTATGTTGAGGTTAATGAGAACGAGGTTTGTCATTGTTTTTGAAAGGAATTAAAAATATTAAAAAACAAAAACAAAAACAAAAACAAAAACAAAAACCTAGGTGCCCTGAATTGTTGGGTAAAATTAGAGACATCAATATGAACTTGATGTTTCAATAGAGAGACATATTTCCAAGTCTGTTCACCAAGAAGGCATAGAAGTAGTGAATGCACTTGGTTCCCCAGGTTTGTCTTCTAAAAACTGTTGTCCATTGAAAGAGGAACAGGGAAGGTAGCTGGTGGTGGGGCTGAGCCATAAAAAGCAAGAGGTGAGCCAGTACCATTCTGTAGTGCAAGAGGTTACAGATGTGCTCTAAGAATCACGGAGGTATGTCAGAAGGACACAAGAGACAGCCATGTACATACAGAGAGAGAGAAAGAGTGTTAAGAGTAAATTGTCAATAACTGGTGAATGTAAATAAAGTATATAGAGGACCCAGGGCTATTTTTGTGACTTTTTTGTAAATGTAAAATTAAATCAAAATGAAATGTAAAATATATTCTAGTATAACCACTGGACTGTTCCATCCAGTCTATCTGAACCCAGTCATGGAATTCTGACTCTGTTCTTTTTTTAACAATACTTTCCCAGTGAATGACTGTTTCCTACCTCCCTGTCACAGTCTGTCCCTCAGAATTCACCTAAAGGGCTTTCTTCTCCATGAGACCTTATGTGACCACCTTTACACCTGACTGGGTGGATCATGAAGCTGTAATTTATGAATGCTTTCCTTATTACTCTTACATTTTGGCATGTCTTTTTGTCTTAAGACTTTTGAAACCCTAAAAGGCAGAAATTCTACTCTATTGTTGCCAACCCTAATAACTAACATGAGCCAAGCAGGTGCTTAATATTTTCAGTTCAATTGTTTTTGGTCTGAGAAAGCATACCCCAGTGAAAGCCTGGCTTTAAAAGATATTTAATTCTTCATAAGTTTTTATACTTCTATTTTAAAACTTATTTGAAGAAGCCAAACTTAGAGTAGAAAGTTAAGTTGTTGTAGGGTTTGGAACAAAGGCAGTTTTTCAAAATCTGAACTCATTCTCTAGGTGCAAATATGTTTTAACTTGTGAGTTACTTTAGTAAGTTCTTATATTTGCTGCTCTTTCTTATAGGATATAGTCCCTATTATTTAGTTGAAATGTTTTCACACTTTGGCACTATTTGAATCATATGCATCAAAACTACTGAATTTTCCTAGTGCTTGCCAGATATGACATGGTCTTGGTAGGCAGATAACATCATTATGCAAAAGCCTTTATCTTTGTGGGTTCTGGACTGAAAAAGGAGAGAAAGTGAACAGATGTTTTCAAACTCCAGTGGCCATCTGCTGAGCCCTAAGCAACCCTCTTGACATAGGAGTGATCTGCAGAGCACTTACTCATAAAACACCCATTTTGTGAATGAAATGATTTTAGTGGTCTCTAAGGCTATCACTTTGTCATCCTCTGTCAGTACTAAAATTAATGTGGAAATAAAAGTAAACAAAGCATCTTTCCTTCCTGTGTTCCCAAAAATTTATCGACTTGTTTCAACATCTGACTCTAGTGCAAACAAACATGGTTTTATTATAATTGCCTTTAAATCTTGATGAAAAACAGCAACTTCTCATCAGAGTTTTTCCTCTTTAGGATTATACAGATAGGCTTAAAACTGAACACTGTTCTACTCTTCAGGTAGAAGACCCACATTTTTTTTTTAATTTTATAAAGGTAGTTTTCTCCTCTAGACATACTAAGTGACACCTGATAATATCTGTATATACTAATATTACATACTAAAATCTGAATTAGTCGGCTAGGATTACTGTAACAAAATACCACTGGCTGTGTGGCTTAAAGAACAGAAATTTTATTTCTCAAAATTCTAGAGGCAAGAAAGTCAAGATCAAAGTATCAGCAAGTTGGTTTCCTGTGAGAGCCTTATGGAAAGAGTCTGTTCCAGGTCTCTCTCTTTGTCTTGTAGATGGCACGTTCTCACTGTCTCTTTTCGGAATTGCCCCTCTGTTGTGTGCAGGTGTTCTGCCTCCCTAGATTCCTTCAAAGTCTCTGTATCATATGATTTGTCTTCCCTAATAGATTCCCTTTTTGTTCATTGCTGTTCATTGTTCATTGCTGAGTCATAGTATGGGACCATCTTTCTCAGTTTCTCCTCTCCCACACATTAAATACTTCACCATTTATTGAACTCATATTATTTGGCATAGTGTTAATTACTGAAGAGATAATAAATAAAATATACTCCCCCCCATGATATGCAGTTGGGTGATGACCTTTGATTGTGTTCACATATGTACGCATGGCAGATGGTATTCTACAATAGCTAAAGGTGGTGATAGGTGAGAGTCTAAGAAAACTAGTTTAGCTTTACATGTGTTTAATTTGAGGAGATGAAGAGGAAATTGTATAGAAATGGAAAAACTGGCAACAATATTGTAATCCATTGCCCTACAAGTAGTGGATGAAATCCATTACACCAGTAAAGGTTTTAAAAAATGGGCCCTGCAAAAGACATGAGGTGAGAGAAGAGAGGATGGAATTTAGTTGATCATACATTGAGGAAAAATACAGCAGAAGCTACTCCTCAACTTTAGGATTTCAAAAATTCCTAGATTTTATAAAATTTCAAAACAAAACATTAATTTCTAGTGTTTGACCATATTTTAATAGCTTGGAACCTATTTCCTTTCCTAAATATCTAAATCCTACAGGTGCAAGCTGGAGTAGAATATATTCATTCTAATGCCCTGGTGTCACCCATACAGTCCAATTTTTGTCACTTTGTCTTTTGCCTTACTCCTTCTCAAGGCTTTCTTGTAACTGCGGAGTCATGGCATACCCCTTCCACACCCCTTCCCAAGTTTGGATTATCTCCATTGATTTTCCTTTTACCCTCTAATCAAGGGCTGTTGTGTACCCTGCTTTTCTCTCATCCCAGCAGCGTCCACTGTGGATCTCTCTTCCCTTTACAAATGGACCTGGAGACCAGATTGAATCCCTATTTATTGCTGGTCTCAGAGACAAGCACCCAGAGAGTTTTCTCTTTTTTTTCCAGCTTTTTTTGAGATATAATTGACATATAACATTATGTAAGTTTAAGATGTACAATGTGATGATTTGATACACATAGATATTGCAAAATATTTACCATGACAAGGTTAGTTAACTGATCCTTTACCTCATCCAATTACCATCTGTTGTCTTTGTTATGGTGAGGCCATTAACACCTCATCTTAACTTTATATATACAATATAGTGTTTTTAGTCACTGTGCTGTACCTTAGATACCCAGAACTTATCTAACAAACTAAGAGTTAATTCTCTCCTCATTTGCCAGCCCCTCAGCCCCTGGAAACCGCCATCTTATAACCTGTGTTTCTCTGAAATTTTTTGATCCCACACTAAAGTTAGATTATACAGTATCTTTCTCTGGAATATAGTTTTCTTATTCTAGGTCTTAAGGCAAATCACCAGAGGGAAACAAGATATAACCAATTTAGAGATGGGATAGTGGTAAAACTTAGAAAGTTCTTAACCCAACAATCCTTGTACTTAAATCTCTGTCTTCCATGTAAGGCTGTAAAATAAAGGTTATTCTGGCTTCAGATTTTGGAGAATGGGATTCTCACATTTCTCCCACCCTCAATCCTCTATGTCTACCCAAGCAAAGAAAGCAGTCTTGAAACCTCTGCCTGCTATATCCACTATGTCTGAAAGAAAAACAAATTAACTCTGATAATGCAAATTAGATGGAATGAGGTCTCTCTCTTTTAAACAAGAGACTCAAAAAATTAATTATTCTCTCAAACATGTTTCAAATCCCACATTCATATGGTTCAAGATTTACTTTCTTTAGCCAAATTTTCATTTCAAGGAAAAATTATAAATGAGGTAAGATACTGGTGCGGTGAGTTTCAAAAACTAAATATATCTCAAACAGAACTTTGAAGTAAGGATGTCAGTGTGATCAGAGGAATGGCAATTCTTTAAAACTTTGCAGTCTTCTTTCCCATACTAAAGTATGTATAAAGAAAAAGTGTTTGGAAGATGCATTTCTTCAGAAAAGGACAGTTATTTTAGCTAATGAAAAGATGACTGCAGTCAAGGAGCAACTGGATATCCTTTTCCATGATACAGGAACTCTGGCCCTAAACTAGTCTGTCTCAGACTCTTTATACCTATTCGTGAGCTATTACTAAACCCAAAAAGCCTAGGGATCCCTAGACACTACCATGACACACTCACATACAACAACTGCAGAGACAAAATTCAGCAAATGAAATCCTCAAAGCCTATTATTGATTGGACCAGTAGTAATACCTCTCCATACAATATAATCTTATTCCACTCATTATCCTATGATGCAATTTTATCTAAATTTTCATTAAAATTTGTTTATTATAAGGTTTTTGAAGAAAGTACTTATGGTTAAATGTTTTTAAAATTAATTATATATGAAAGCATTTGTAGCCCTCTTCATCTGTTCCTCAAAAAGACAAAGCCTAAAATCATTCTGCTGCTGTGAAAATTAGTTTCTTGGGTATAAATAATATAACTAGAGGTAAACTTTGATTGAAGGGCAGTTCCATTTGAGGATTGAATTTGTCTCATTCTTTAGTTTTATCCATACTTTATTTTATCTTGAACTAGCTTCTAAAATCTAGCACTGAAAAGAGTATGAGAGCCACTGAATTAAGTTCTCTAGGGAAGCCTACTCACATTGTCCTGAGGGAAATGCAGAATATATGTGCCTGTTGAAAGATGACACTCTTCTTTTTTATTTGTGTTTTTCCCTAATAAATGCATTTTCTGGTGCAGATGGGAAAACTCATTCTTTCAGATATTGGCTGAATAGATTAAATCAGAATATTGTTTTTGCCACCTCCTTGATTTCCCCAATCCTTCTCAACTTTCTCTTAATGAATGTCTTTCTTTGAGCCATAATTCATCTGCTACAGACCATGAAGGTACAAGTGAGGGTAGTAATTTCCTAAGGGGACTTGACTCTCAGGGAAATTCCAACAAAAAACTAATTTTAAAGTTAATGTTTGTTATAAATCACACCTAAGAAGCCCAGGGGAGTTTTCCTTCTAAGTGCTATTCGAACCAAACCAAACCAAACAAAAAGTAAATTTAATGGTTGATAAGCATGGATGGAACTTAGAAGAAAATATTCTGTGTTTATTTGGTTCTGTTGGTTCTATTCTATGAACTCTTCAGTTTTCACTCCCTGTAGTGTTATCAGGTGATTATTAAGAACAAGTGTCTCTTTTCAGAGTGCTACCAATAGCTGAGCCAAGGCTTAAAACAATAAAAGGGGGGGAAAATTCCAAGAAGTCCTTCCAGTTATTTCTAGGTAAAAGAAGGAGTAGTAGAGTAGCAGACTTTTTTTTTTTTTGATAATCCTACATAATTGTTTCTGTAAACCTAAATGGAAAATCCTAATCATTTATAAATCCAAAGAGAAGACAGGATCTTCTTCCAGAAACACATTTGCAATGAACTTACTTAAGATCTGTACTTTATCTCCTTTTTCCTCCTGCAGCCATTTTTCTTTTAGATCTTTCATCAAATAGCTCTACTACAAGGAACTAACGAGGATAGACAAATGAGTATACAAATAATAAGCCATTCATAATTTTTCTATTCTAGTAAAATTCTCCTTCCAAATCAGCTGAAGAATTGCATGAGTTAGGAAGCACTCTAGAGCCTATGTTCTTGGTATCATTAGAACCGTGATACAGTACAAAACCTCTACAACATCAGCCCAGGTGTTATAAACCTCATTCTCATTTTTCATTAAGAACAACATATACTTAGGGGCACCTGGGTGGCTCAGTTTGTTAAGCAACTGCCTTCGGCTCCGGTCATGATCCCTGACTCTTGGAATCGAGTCCTGCATCAGGCTCCCTGCTTGGCTGGAAGCCTGCTTCTCCCTCTCACTCCCCCTGCTTCTGTTCCCTGTCTAGCTTTGTTTCTCTCTGTCAAATTAATAAAACCTTAAAAAAAAAAAAAAAACATATACCAACATTTGATGTTTTCACATGTGGAGATACAAATTAGTTGGGCCCAGCCATTAGAAAAAAAGTTGATATCTGTTGTAGTGAATAAGTACTACATTAAAATATATTAAACATGTTTGTTACTACTCATTTTTGTATTTCCATTTGTATGCTTCTCATATACATATGAGAAGCTGTACCTGTTGCTTATTTTTTCTAAACCTTATTTTCCAATATGCAAAATTAGGGCAATTCTCATGGACATTTCATACTATTGTTCTGAGAATTATGTAAGAAAACAGTGTATAAATGAAAATGATTTGACATAAAAGATAGTTCGAAGTTTCCACCATACCTATTACTGAACTTCAGGAATTTCTGATGTTATAAAGGATAATTGAAGAGAATCTTTACTCAGAATTTTTAAAATTTGATACAACTCGTAATTTTCTTTACCTACTGTTATCTATCAATAAACGTACCTCTCTTCATTTTACTTATTAACATAAATGTGATTTCTTAAAAAGTGTTTTCACCCCTTGGTTCAGTACCTTGTTTGATGCTCAGGTGTGTATTCTAACTAGTTTAAACTCACCATGGTAATATGATTACCTTTGCCAGTGAACAGGAAAGGCACGTTTGCCAACAGTGTAAATCTGATAATGACACCAAAGAGTAAGTCCTCAGGTGAATTCTAGGAAAATTTTACCCGTTCTTAAAAAAGTGACATGTAATCTCTTCTTACTTCAAGAATCATCATATTGAATGTGCCATCTAAAAATGACAAAGTCATCATAGAAACATGAGAGGAGGTAGCTTGAGAAAAATAAGGACATTATCATGAAATCAAGATGCAAATACTAAAATAATAAACTCTGGAATAATTCCATCTCTGTAAATTTTATTATGGGAGATGTTTTTGGTCTTAATTACTCCAAGTGGAGTCTATCTTACTTTGAAAGGAAAGCAACTTCACCCAAATTAAAGGTAAAGTGAAAAGTCAAGTGCAAGATGCTGGTGTTTGTTGGCTAATGCCTGCCAAGCACAGATATAGTTTTTTGTTTTTTGTTTTGTTTTGTTTTGTTTTTTTTTGGTAAATGTAAGCATTAGTACTTCTGACTAAAATAGTTTCTCAATCCTTTGAAAATAAAATACTTCTCTCTTTAGATTTTTATATATTGTTTAATTTGTATTATCTTGATTGAATTTACTGTCATAAAGTGCTCTAATAATTTTGTGATCAAACATTTTTACTCAGGGTGTATATTTTTCTTCACCTTAAAATATACCTATAGACTTTTATTTGTAGCAGTTTGGTGGATTAACTACCCATCATCATGCTGAAAACTGAAGGATTTTGGATAAAATACATTTTAACTTAATGAATTGGAAAGGAGATACATGATAGTCAGAATCCAAAAATGACATAAAGGGAGTTCCAGGGAGGTCAGTGGAGCACAAAAGCTTACTTTTGCCTTGAAGATATTTGATAAAACTTATTAATTTTGAGGTCACTGTGGATAAAGCCAGAGCCTACTGAGATGTGCAGAAACTCGTAAGAGGTTCCTTGTCCTATGAAATTGGGATCCAAGAAGACTTAATCCTCACTACTGTATTTAGCTGTAATTGCCAACTCAATTCCAAAGTGCATGTAGTTCACGACTGTATAAAACTTGGCTCTCAGGATGGGAAACATTTTTTTTTCTTTCTTTATGTTCCATAACCTCAAGTCAACATTAGAACAGATTTGCTCCAAATTCACACTCTCCGAAAATGTGGCAATCTCAAGGAAACAATTATTTAAGGTGGTTTTACTTCTATATGAAATGTCAGAAACAAGAGCAATTACTCTCTAAACTACCTTCAACATTGGTCTCAAGTTTTTCCTCAAATAAACCTTCCCCCCAAAATTGAAAAAATACATATCTTATGGGTATAAACATATCATAAACATCTGGAAAACAATAACCCCCACAAAAGTACCACCTTGATATATATTGTCAATTGATGCTTATTACTATTCTTGCTTTTCAAAGATCTCTAATGTATTCCACTTCCTGGAATTCTTTGATGAAAGTCCTAGTTAAATTTCACATAGAAGAAGCAGCCACACAAAATCTGAAAATTGAAGAGAATAAGAAACAATCTAGGGGCGCCTGGGTGGCTCAGTCATTAGGTAGTCTCCTGTGGTTCAGGACAGGATCCCGGAGTCCCAGGTTCAAGCTCAGCATCGGGCTCCATGCTTGGCAAGGAGTCTGCTTCTCCTCCTCTCATTCCCCCTGCGTGTGTTCCCTCTCTAGCTGTGTTTCTTTCTGCCAAATAAATAAAAAATCTTAAAAAAAAAAAACAAAAAACAGTCTAGTAGGTGACAGAGCTCTAGGGTTCTTCCACTGGTAGAGATGTTACTCTGAAAATTGCTCACTTGGTTACCCAAATGCATTACATGAGAGCATGAACTGCAACATCCCACTTCTTTTCTCACAGCTTCCACATACTGAATCATCCTTGTTAGAGTTTCAGAAAGGTGAGATCATGGGCTACAGATCTTATCAATTGGTACATTTCTGAATTTTCCAAAAGCCATGGGCAGAATTACTGACACTTGGCAAACCAGCCCTTTCAAGTTAGCATAAGCCTTTATTTTATTAATTAATTTTGTTTTCTTTTGTTTTGTTTTGTGGGGTTTTTTTTGCTCAAGAGTTCTATAGTGGCACCCATTTTCCTCTAGACTCTGAAAAATAAACATGATCAACAAACACACACATAAAACAGATAACAGAAGAATTACTCGGTAATTCTAACTTCTGAATTACTTTTACTACTATTACTGAGTAATATTCTATTGTATACATACACCACCTCTTCATTATCCATCTATAAGTCAGTGGACATTTGGGATCTCCATGGTTTGGCTATTGTTGATAATGCTGCTATAGACATGGATGCATGTATCCCTTCAAATCTGTATTTTTTTATCCTTTGGGTAAATATCTAGTAGTTCCCTTGATGGATAATAAGCTAGTTCTGTTTTTAACATTTTGAAGAACCTCCATACTGTTCTCCAGAATGTCTGTAACAGTGTGCATTCCCACCAACAGTGTAAGAGTGTTCCCCTTTCTCCACATCCTCACCAATATCTGTTGTTTCCTGTGTTGTTACTTTTACACATTCTGACAGGTGTGAAGTGGTATCTCATTGTGAGTTTGATTTGTATTTCTCTGGTGATGAGTGATTTTGAGCATCTTTTCATGTTTCTGTTAACCATCTGTATGTTTCTTTGGAAATTTGTCTATTCACGTCTTCTGTCCATTTCTTAACTGGGTTATTTGGTTTTTGGGTGTTGAGTTTGAGAAGAACTTTGTGGACTTTGGATACTAACCCTTTACCAGATGTGTCATTTGCAGATATCTTCTCCCATTCTATAGGTTGCCTTTTAGTTTTGTAGATTGTTTTCTTTGCTGTGTGAAAGATTTTTATCTTGATGAATCCCAATAGTTTATTTTTCCTTTTGTTTCCCTTATCTTCAGAGATGTATCTAGTGAAAAGTTGCTAGAGCTGATGTCAAAGAGGTTTCTGCCTGTGATGTCCTCTAGGGTTTTGATGGCTTCCTCTCTCTTATTAAGGTCTTTCATCCATTTTGAATTTGTTTTTGTGCATGGAATAAGAAAGTGGTCTAATTTCATTCTTATGCATTTGCTGTCCAGTTTTCCCAACACAAATGGTTGAAGAGACTGTCTTTTTTGCATTGGATGTTCTTTCCTGCTTTGTAGGTTAGTTGACCTACAGACCTATAGTTGTGGGTCCATTTCTGTGTTCTGTATTTTGTTCAATTGCTCCATTTTTCTGTTTTCATGCCAGTACCATATGGTTTTAATGACTACAACATTGTAATATTGCTTGAAATCCTCTGTTTGTTTGTTTTTTTTTTTCTTTTTCAGAATTGCTTTGGCATTTGGGATCTTTTGTGGTTCCATACAAATTTTAGGATTGTTTTTTCTAGCTCTGTGAACAATGCTGGTGATTTTGATGAGGACTGCATTAAATGTTAGATTGCTTTGGGTAGTATAGATATTTTAACAATGTTTGTTCTAATCCATGGGCATAAAATGTTTTCTTTTTCTTTTTCAGAACTGCTTTGGCATTTGGGATCTTTTGTGGTTCCATACAAATTTTAGGATTGTTTTTTCTAGCTCTGTGAACAATGCTGGTGATTTTGATGGGGACTGCATTAAATGTTAGATTGCTTTGGGTAGTATAGATATTTTAACAATGTTTGTTCTTCTAATCTATGGCCATAAAATGCTTTCCCATTTATTGATGTCATCTTAAATTTCTTTCATAAGTGTTCTATAGTTTTCAGACTATAGTTCTTTTACTTCTTTAGATAGATTTATTTCTAGGTATCTTATTGTTTTTGGTGGAAATCGATTCTTTGATTTCTTTTTTGTTGCTTCATTATTGGTGTATAGAAATGCAACAGATTTCTGCCATTGATTTTATATCCTGTGACTTTGCTGAATTCATTTATGAGTCTAGCAAATTTTTGGTGGAGTCTTTCACTTTTTCTAACTAGAGTATCATGTTGTCTACAAAGAATGAAAGTTTGACTTCTTCCTTGTCAATTTGGATGCCTTTTATTTCTTTTTGTTACCTCACACCTAAAGGAGCTAGAAAAGTAAGAGCAAATAAAGCCTAAAGAAAGCATAAGAAGGGAAATAATATGGGACGTCTGGGTGGCTCAGTTGGTTAAGCGACTGCCTTCAGCTCAGGTCATGATCCCAGAGACCCGGGATCGAGACCCACATCGGGCTCCCTGCTCGGCGGGAGGCCTGCTTCTCCCTCTCTCACTCCCCCTGCTTGTGTTCCCTTTCTTGCTGTGTTTCTCGCTGTCAAATAAATAAAATCTTTAAAAAAAAAAGAAGGGAAATAATAAATATTAGAGCAGAAATGATACAGAAACAACAAAAAAAGAATAGATGAATAGATTAATGACACTGAGAGCTGGTTGTTCAAAAGCATTAACAAAATTGATAATCTGCTAGACAAAATTAACCAAAAAAAAAAAAAAAAAAAAAAAAAAAAAAAAAAAAAAAAAAAAAAAAAAAAAAAAAAAAAAAAAAAAAAAAAAAAAAAAAAAAAAAAAAAAAAAAAAAAAAAAAAAAAAAAAAAAAAAAAAAAAAAAAAAAAAAAAAAAAAAAAAAAAAAAAAAAAAAAAAAAAAAAAAAAAAAAAAAAAAAAAAAAAAAAAA
>PITA01010307.1:0-72665 GCA_004023965.1 Spilogale gracilis
TTTTTTTTAAAGATTTTATTTATTTATTTGACAGAGAGAAACACAGCCAGAGAGGGAACACAAGCAGGGGGAGTGAGAGAGGGAGAAGCAGGCTTCCCGCGGAGCAGGGAGCCCGATGTGGGACTTGATCCCATGTCTTCGGGATCATGACCTGAGCCGAAGGCAGTGGCTTAACCAACTGAGCCACCCAGGCGCCCCTCCTTCCTACATTTATTATGCAAGTCTCATATCACCATTTTCCCTTCTGGGTCCCAACATTCTACGGCACTGAGCCAGCGTTTCTCACTTCTTTTATTATCGCCACTCTCTGGAGCTCTTGTAGACTTTTTTTTTTCCACACTCTGCATTCCACCCCATAAAATTAAATACTAAGGAATAAAATTTTGTTGGTATGGCTGAACTTTAGAGAGCCACAAACCATTGTAGCATCTAAGAATTTTGTTCCTATCTCTCCCTTCCCCAAACTGATGTTTGCCCCCTAGGATACAATATTGCCCTGTTGAGAACACACACAGAGAAAATAAGCCAAACTGAAGGTAAACACAAAGGCACCCATCCAACTACCTTAGCCAGTCAATTCACAAGAGTACCAACCACCTGCTTTCTAATGGCACCGACCATGAGGGATACAAAATACTTGAAACCCAGTCTTTGCCCCTGGGAAGCCTAAAATCCAGCTAGGGAGTACACACTCTACATCATCAAGGGGTAACGAAAAGTAGCATTTGCTGTACCACTTGAGTAATACAGAATGAAACTTTCACAATAAACTAAGATTAATGAAGTCTTCATCAAAGGATAATACTTTAACAGGGGTCTAAAAAATATAAAAAATTTAAATAGGAAAAAAGAAAAACAATCCAGAAGGGGGAAGCCACTCATTCATTCAAAAAATATTTGTTTCAGTCACCATCTAGGTATGGCATATAAAGCAATGTACAAAACAAACAAAATCTCTGCTCTCCTAGAGCTCATTCCAATAGGACCTGAGTGTAAGGAAAAAAACATGTATCAACAGTATAAAGACCTGGAAATAAAGTAGCAAATGTGATTTCATGTTCAAAGACTCCCCCAAAATGGAGACCTGCTCTTTAGTGTTTTAAATGTGTTATATTTCTAAATATTTCTATATTTTAAATGTGGTATATTTCTAAAGGAAGTCACTGAAAAGTTTTTGAGCAAAACAGACACCTAAAGGAAAGTTAATTTGATAGCCATGTACAAGATGGGTTGGCAGGAATGGAAACTTAAAGCTGGGAAATCCTTCAGGGAGCCTTTTAGAATGGTCAAGATTTGAACTGGTAAGCATTTAAGGAAACAGCAGAAAGAGTACAGTGGAACAAGTAAGAAAACATGGGTTTCTACCTCCTGATTTCTTGGCTGAGGGAACTTCCCACAGCAGAGGGTAGAGTCAAATATAACTATGATGTTTTAAGTCTGGGTGACAGGGAGAAGAACTATAGTACTGATAGAAATAAAGGATGCATAATGGAACTAGTGGCAGGGAAGGAGGAAGACAAATTCAGATTTGAATATGAAGTGACAGCAGGACAATCTGACAGAATGGCCTTAAGGAAGGTAGAAATAGAGAGCTACACCTGTGGCATGGAGCCCAGAAATGGAGAAGTGAATTTCAGAATCAGATGCCTAAAGGGAGCAGCTGGAGAAATGAGAATAGCTGACGCAATTCCATGTGAAAGACTCGACCAGGAAAATCAGGTTTGAAAGAAAGAGAGAGAGAGAGAGAGAGAGAGAGAGAAGGAGAGGGAGGGAGGGAGGGAGGGAGAAAGAGAGAGAGAGAGAGAACGAAACGAAACAGAGTCAAACCAGACTATCAGCTGAACAGCTATATTTTGAGTCAGTCAGACAGAGTCATCTATCTATGTAAACACAGGAAGGAAATTCAAATATCCTCATACAACTGGTATACACAAAGACCCCACAAAAAGGCAGAATATTAGGTAAGTATTTCACAAGTGGTGTAACCAAGTAGCTACTAAGTTGATCAGTTCTCCAGTACAGCAGTGCAGCCTGGAAGAGTCTGTGAAATGCCATGTGGACTGGTTTCTTACTTTGTGTAGATTCTATATTATTCATGAATGGCTCACACTGCACACACCGTAGACTACAGATTCTTGAACATCCTTGAACTACCCTATTTGGCTTTTAAATTAGACACTCAACAGTATCTCTGATGAAGACAGAGGAAAAGCAGCAAGTTATTACGTCAATATTGTAAATATGTGGATTTAGACAAACTGCAGGAAAGTCCTATTACCCCAAACATGACAACTTTACAAGAGCAAAACACAATGATAACCAGGGTTTTAGTCCTGCCCCACAAACCAACATCTTAACACCCATTCTAAAGCAATCATTTCGAGTCACCACTTTTTCAAGATAATGGGAAATCTAGTATAGAGTGGAAGCAAGGTCTGCACTGCACAAAAGGTGAAATGTAAATGTATAAAAGTAACCTGCCCGCAAGCATGCTTTGCGCATCACCTCTGCTTCCTCTAAAATCATAATTATTTTTGGACTTTTAAAAAATTGTCTTTATCTCACCATTAAATATCACTCCATCTGTTTGCTAAAACAAAGTTTAAAAGATCTCACTATTCCATAAACCTTCCCTGGATAACCTGTCTGCTTTACTAATCTTCTGATGCTCATTTTAAAAGTTCAATTTTCCTTTCTTTTTATAAATATTAACATAACTGATCGTGGGATGTTGGTAAAATGACACTCCTAACTATTCTATATTGAACTACCTTAGTTACCTTTAACTGAACGAAATTTAATGGAATATCAAGACCTCAGGATATTTATTTCTAATTTATATGATGCATCACATGGAAAAGTTTTATGTATATGCTTTTTTAAACACAGAACACATAGCTTTCCTGGTGTGGGAAAGATATTTGTTTAGTTTTCCTAAAAGTTCTGCAATAGCAAAGTCTAATCCATCAACAATTCTGGAAGAGAATGGAAAGAGATCATGAAATCCAAGTGCCTGCCAGCTTAGTACAGATATTAGCAATTTCCTGGCTCATATTTACAAAGAACAGGCATTATTTTTTCTCCTGTGCAAAGGAGGGTGCTGTGAGCTAGTTGGGTGCTGTCAACCTCCCCAAATCTTCATGAAACTCAAACTCATATCCCAAGCTTCCCTATAGCCTGCAATACACATTAGAATAAAAGAGACCATGAACATATTGAAAACCTGATTGTGTGATTTTCTTTGTTAGTCAGTCATATTTTGATTGAAAAAATAATGAAGAATGTCAAAAAGTTGAGCCCCAGAGAAGGTAAGTGAGCGAAGACACAACTCTAAATTTAATTGTGAAGCTGAGAAGGAGAATATTACCACCTCTGAGATTCTTACATTTGTGAGAACTTTTCGGGTATTCTATTCTGGAACAAAAAAAACAAGAAACAACAGAAATTTCCACTGGGCAGAAGCAAGTGCAAGGATACACTGATGGACAACACACGGAGCTGGTGGGAGCTTCCTCTCTGCGACTGTTCCTCCTTTACAGATCAATGATGGCCGTTAAATTTGGGCAGGTGGCTGCAGAGATGGAAACTCCATACACTGGCTTGGCTGCAAAGGAAAATGTGAGCATTTCAAGTTTGAACAGAATATGTACTTTGCAATCACAATGTTTTTTTTTTCTTTCTCAGAAGGAATTAACATTTGGGGAGATAGTCCATTAGGAGGCACTGAAAGACTGGAAAGCAAAGTAATTCCTTCCACTCTGAAGGTGGATTCACTAAGATAAGAAATATTTTTGTTTTTGTTTTGTCCTAGTCTTAGGATTAGGTCAGGCTATTTTGGCCCCTCCTTATCAAACATCCAGTATAGGCTAAGACCTCATACTATCAGTTCAGCCTCTTTGGATCTCAGTTTTTCTTCGGTAAAACTCAAGTTTTAATTCTTGAACCACGAGAAAGACGTCTGTTCCAGCATACCTGATATGATTTGATACTGCTGAGGCCTTTTTTTTATAGCAACAGATTACAAGAATGCATGTTCTGACCTTTCTTCACAGAACATTATCAGATGAGTGTGCTGGAATCGGCTCCAGTTAGCTCCACTGTGGGTAGAGTGTTTGCCAAGGACTTGGATGAAGGAATCAATGCAGAGATGAAATACACCATTGTGGATGGAGATGGTGCAGATGCCTTTGACATTAACACAGATCCCAATTTCCAAGTTGGCATCATAACTGTGAAAAAGGTAATCCAACTTCTCTTTCCAAATAATGCTAATGGAGGCTTTGAATATATATGAGATATCAGTGAAGGCTGTTGTATTACTAATACATATTGCTTCAAATCCCTTGATAAACATTCTTTCCACTCCTTAAAAAAGAAAAACAAACAAACAAACAAAAAACCTCTTTAAAAAAAACCGCTTACTTCTTTTGCTTACATGTAAAACTAGCTGTGTCATCATTTTACCACATCATGATAAAAATACATTATAGGGGTGCCTGGGTGGCTCCGTTGGTTAAGCGACTGCCTTCAGCTCAGGTCATGATCCTGGAGACCTGGGATCGAGCCCCACATCTGGCTCCCTGCTCGGCGGGAAGCCTGCTTCTCCCTCTCTCACTCTCCTTGCTTGTGTTCTCTCTCTCGCTGTGTTTCTCTCTGTCAAATAAATAAATAAAATCTTTAAAAAAAAAAAAAACATTATAAATCTGTCCTTTCTCCTAGCTCACTACTTAACCACTTAAATAATTATTGTAACTAAATTCACTAATGATGTTAATAACTTTATCAATATTTGCAGTTGAATAACAGTCACTTTTTACTATGGTGTACTATAAATAACAATAAAGCAAGCTATGTTATTTATGAATCAATAAATAACACATAGAGATTTTTTAATTGCTACTATAAGATCCATAGATGCTAATTAGACTTGGAAAAGCTTTATCAAACATAGCTGCTCAGTACTATTATCACTTGAAACTCCTTTGCTTCATAAATTACCAAGTTTTCTGAATGTAAGCTACCAATTTTTTCTGTGGCATAAAGCACATATGGATATATTAGTGTGGAAGATAAAACTTTTAAAAATTGAGGTTTTAATATCATAGTAAATATATATGTGATGAAATTTAAAAACTCATTGATTTAATCTTTCTCCTCTATTTTAAATACATCTAAAAACCCAAGGTACGTTAAATTATTTATTCAACAAATACTTATTGAGCATCTCCCTATGTGCCAGGTATTAATCTAGGCATTTAATGTCAAGAGTAAATAAAATAACCAAAAATATCTGCCTTCATGGACCTTACATTCTAGTAAAGGGAAGGAGACAATCAAAATAGCAAATAAATCAACAAAATAATATACCAGAAGTGAAGTACTACAGTGGGGAGGGGTAAAACAGAACAAAAGTGATTCTCAGAAAAGCTAATATGACTTTGAATTTTAAATTGGGTGCTTGGGATTGGCTTCACAGAGAAGTGACATTTATACAAGGATTTAAAGTGGGTAGAGTCACAGCACAGAGCTGGTCAGACTGACAATGCACAACCCTGGGAGGTGCCTTACAAATGACTTTCAGTGAGAACTGCACATGTAGCCCTGAAGACAAGAGAATGGGCACAGAGACACTGCATAAAGTGTTTCAGGCAAAGGGACAACCAGTGCCAAGGCCCAGAGATGGGTCTCTGCCTAGTTTGTTTCAAAAGCAACATGGGGATTGATACGGCTGAGTAGAGCGGAAGACCTGTAGATGAAAAAAATCGGAGAAGTAACGAAGGAGCCAAACTGCATAGAACCTTATAGGCTGCAGGTAAGTATTTTTTCCTCTGAGTAAACCAGGGAACCACTGGAGGGCTTTAAAATCTGAGTGGATAAGTTTTAAGGTTAAGCATCTAACTCTTGATTTTGGCTAAGGTCATGATCTCAAAATAGTGAGATTGAGCCCCACATCGGGATCTACAATTCAGCAGGGAGTCTGTTTCTCTCCCTCTCCCTTTGCCCCTCCCCCCATTCATGCTCTCGCACTCTCTCTCCCTCCATAAAATAAATAAATCTTTAAAAAATAAAACACATGACATAACTGGACTTTCATCATAAAATAATTACTCTGTCAGCTGTATTGAGAAAAGACCATAAAAGGGGAGCAAGGATGGGAACAGGCACACCAGCTAAGACTATTGCAATAATCTAGGTGGATGATGGCTGTGTGGCCTATGGCAGTAGGAATGGAGATAGTGAGAAGCAATCAGAATCTAGATATATTCTGAAAGTAGAGCCAAGAAGATTTCCTAACAGACTAGATGAGGACATGAATAAGAGAGGTCAACTGAGCATAAGAACAGAGCTGTCTCTAACTGAGATGAAGGAGTCTGCAGGTCGAGAAGGTGGCAAATAATGGGATTAAGTTCTGGACATGTTACCCAAGTGGAGGTGTATAGTAGCTGCTGGTTATAGGAGTATGAAGTATGGAGTAGAGTTCTGAGCTGAAAATATAAATTTGGGAGTCACAAGTATATAAATGGTACTTACAGCAAATATAAGAAAATGACATTCCAAGGGCTGAGCACAGATGGAGAAGACAATGACATGAGCCCCACAGCACCCACGAAGAGGTCAGAGAGAAGAGCAAAGATAAGCAAGGAGACTAAGAAAGAGAAATCAGGGAAACAGGAAGAAAATTAAGGGAGTGTGGTATTCTGGGAGGCATGAAAAACCATCTCTAGGAGCGGCTGGGTGGCTCAGTGGGTTAAAGCCTCTGCCTTCAGCTCAGGTTGTGAGCTCAGGTCCTGATCTCAGGATCCTGGGATCCAGGCCCGCATATCTTGGGCTCTCTGCTCAGCAGGGAGCCTGCTTCCACTTCTCTCTCTGCCTGCCTCTCTGCCTACTTGTGATCTCTCTCTCTCTCTGTCAAACAAATAAATAAAAATCTTTTAAAAAAAAACAAACATCTCCAGGAAAAGTAAAAGACAAATGCTACTGAAAGTCACATAAGAGCACTGAAAACTGACCACAGACTTTAGGAACACAGAGTTCATTGAAGATCTTGATGAAAGCAATGGTCATAACTTAGAATGGGGCACAAGTTAATGTGTTTAATAACAACTTGACTACATGCTGTTCCACAGAGTTGAATTAACACTGCTTTAGAAGGGAAGAGTTTACCTATTTGTCCTGTATTCACTTAAGCAATAGACCAATACAGCAAAAGAACACATATATTCAGAAATCTTTACAAGCCAGCACACAATGACCTCAAAACAGTGTAAAATGCTAATAACATCACGATCATCAAATAAACCTGAATATAATTTAAGTATTACAGTTTCTTATTGTATTCTCATCCCTTGAGAGTTAATAACATGTTAGAAATATAAAAGATGACTAGAAATAATACCAATTTGGTATATGACATAGGATTAAGAACATTCCCCTTTCATGTGGTATGCCTCAAGTAAATAGTTAATAATACACTGCTTACCATGACTGACAACTGTAAGCAAGGCAAATGCTCAAAGCTTCAGATAATTATTGTTTCTTTAATGCAAAAATTGTCTTTAAAATAATTAAGCAATCACAAAAAGAGCTTTTGGGATTCTTGATATATTTTAAATGTTATTTTTGTATCTTAATATATAATTCTAAATGGTATTAATTTATGTCAAATTATTAGAATATAGCTTAGACATTATTACAAACCATTTTTTAAAAATATTAACTAATACAATTTTATATCTGAAAGAAACTTCAAAACGTTGTTTTCTGCAGCTCCCTTATGTAGAGAAAAAAATTAAACCTACTAAGACACAGCGCTGTCTCTAATTGTCACTACTAAAACTATATCCATGTTTAATCAAAACAGCCATCAGTTTTGCCAAGGTCATTTGGATTTCTCTTCTCTTCACTTAGGAAGTGACAGAAAATGGAATCAAAAAGAGGTCAATAAGTTGGGTAGACGGACACATCAAATACAATAAATACTTTAGAGGCTACTGACTGCTCGGTCTTTTCTAACAACATTCACTCAGATGCCTGATCCACACCCATCTCCCTCTTTGTCATTAATAATGCTATATAGAATTGAAACAGAAGTTCTACTTTTGATTTATTTCCCTAAGCCCTATTATTTGTCTAAAAAGCACATACTTTTTCAAAAAGAAAAATTAAGTTGAATTGATAGAATTGGGTCTTCATAAAACCACACTGATTACTACCCAGTACCTTGGGTCTTTTTGGCTTTTAAGTAATCAATCAATTGATTTTCAGTCCCATAAGTCAAATGCTTGAAAGATAACTTGAAGTACATATTTTGCAGACTGCTCTTTATTCTAGATGAGCATGTTGTTATGCCATATTCCAGTCTTCAGCATGTCTTCCATCTCCAAGTATACAACAAGCAACTATTTCTACTCCATTTTCCTCTTAAGATAGTCCACAAAAAGCAAAACTTCTGTATTTTATCAAATCTAAGATGCCCATGAAATGTAAATCACATCATTGTTTTATATACTACTTTAAAAAAGAAAAAAAATCTCTAGCAATTTAAATGATACAAGGCCACCTTCTCCCTTAGTTTATAGTTTTTGAAAAAGCTCTTGCTGACACAGACATATGTGCTTCACTAATACCAGATTTACTCCCTGCTGTTGTTTCCATGCCATTCTGCCCACATAACAATTTTTGTTTCAATGTCAAACCATAGTACATCTTTTGGAAGACATTTTAGAAGGCAATGAAGTTCAACACATGTAGTACCCACAATGCATACAATTCAACTGGGATTCCCATCTCCTCTTGGGTGTAAAGTAATTATAAGATGTCATCAATTGGAGAAGCAACCCTATTTCCAAAAAAAATATGAAAAGACTCACCCCTGAAAATCACTGAAATATTGTAACATAAAATCTGTATATATTATCACCCAACCAGTACTTGTTAATACTTGGACTGAAAAGCTTTTTTGCCCAACTCAATGTAGCATTTTGTTGCTGCCTTTTTGGTTTTAGACCTTTGACAGGCACCAGGTCTAATTCATAGCCTTTGCCCTTGAGTCTGTGAAAGGGACCAACAAACAAAGAAATATGTGTAAGACAGAATAAAAAAGAACCGTAATGTAAATATTACAAAGTGGTATGGGAACAAAGGAAGGAATAATTAAAACTGCTTTAAAAAGCTGCAATTACTATTTTATGCCACAATTTTTGTGACTCAATTTTCAAGAATACAATGCCTCTTCATTATTATGTGCTCTAACGCTAGGAAATTTCTTGAATTTGGAACTTGGGTTTTGAGATTACTATTCTGGATTTACTATTATGACTATGGAAATAATTCTTTGATTTTAAAAAATAAGTACGAAAAACTTTTCATGAACTCATATTTCAATTGTGAGCAATTTAAAACTTAGTATTCAGGACAATGTTTTCTTTCAATTTTAAATAATACAATTATTTCAGGGAGACAACAATCTTAATGTAATCACTACGTAACTTATTTTTTAATAATTAAAAACTCACTTTAGTCTCTTCAACAGATAGTATTGGAACAACTGGATATCTATATGTGAAAAAAAAACACTTCATACCTCATGAAAATAAGTTCAAAATAGATCATATACCTATCTACATGTAATAAACTAAAACTATAAACTATAAAATTTCTATAAGGAAACATGGAAGAAAAATCTTTGTTACCCTCGTTAGGCAAAGATTTCTTAGCCTAATAAGAAAGTGATGAATAAGATTTCATCAATAAGAAAGTGATGAATAAGATTTCATCAAAATTAAGAGTTTCTTCTCTTCAAAAGCACTGCTAAAACAAATCACAGATTGGGAACAAATATTTGCAAACACGTGTCTAATAAAGGACTTGAATACAGAATACATAAACAACTCTTCAAGAAAATACATAAAAACGCTAAATATCATTAAGCATTAGGGAAATGCAAATCAAACCACAATGAGATACTACTTCATACCTACTATGATGGCTAAAATCAGAAAAACTGATGAAATCTAATAATGATAAAGATGTTGAGCAACTAGTACTTTCATACATTCCTGGTAGGAATGCAAAGTAGTACAGCTACTTTTAAAATTGGTTTGGAAGCTTTTTATAAAGCTAAAAATATACCTAACCATATAATCCTGCAATCCCATTCCTAGGTTTCTAACCAAGTGAAATAAAAATCTATGTTCAAAGAAAAACCTGTACGCAAATGTCCATGGCAGCTTTATTCATAACCATCAGAAACTGGAAACAACCCAAAGTATCTCTAGCAGATAATGGATAAATAAACTGTGGTACACCCATACAATAGAGTACTTGGCAATAAAAAGGGACTAACTATTCATTCAAAAACAACATGGATGAATTTCAAATGCATGATGCCAAGTAAAAGAAACCAGATTCAAAAAAGTATATACTGAATAGTTCCATTTATATGACATTCTTATAATAGGGACAGAGCATAGATCAGTAGTTGCCAATGGGGAGGGGTTGGCATATAAGGGCACAGGGCAAGGGGTAATGGTAGAACTGTTCTACATCTTATCACAGTGGAAACATGACTATATAATTTGTCAAAATCTGCAAAACTTCATACTAAAAAGGATAAATTTTAATGTAAACTCAATTAAAAATACAAAATTTATACCAAATTAGCAAAACAACTTAGTATTGAAGGAAAAATAAACTTTATCTAGCTCAAACCTAACATAAACAACAGTGCCACCTTGGGTTACCCACATTTAAGGAAAGAATTTTAGGAAAATATAATGTAATTTACCAGGAAACAATGAATGTTTAAATTTAGAGAGTAATTATAAATAAAATAAATTCATAAAACTATTCCTTCAAGTGTATCATAATCTGAGGGGCAGATTTCCCTGTTAATAAAACCTTGCCTTTTTAAAGGCATTTCCCTAATGCTTTAATTTCTTTTTTGTAAGTAACCTCTATACCCAATGTGGGGCTCAAATTCACAATCCTGAGATTAAGAGTCACATGCTCTATCCATCTGGCCACCTAGGCGCCCTTAAAACCTTGCCTTTTGACTAAAAACTAGGGAGACAGTCAAGCTGATAAAATGGCTGCTTAGTTTAAATGGGAATGGCTGACTCCATGAAACAAGGAATACAACGTAGAGTATAACTAATGCAAAACAAGTAATAACCAAACAGCAACAACACAAAAAACGTTTTGTTAGAATCTGAAAATGCCTAATTTAGTTAAACTTCTATGCTGTTTGTTTCTCAAAAGCAAAGCAGCTAATTAAATGGACACATGCCTCTTTCTAACATAAAATGTGCTGACATTCAGCATATTTTATGAAAAAAAGCACCAGTGAATATTTATTTAGAAAAATTTAATTCACTACCAATGGATATGTGACTTCTAAGCTTTTGTTAACTGCTTTGCTATCCACTGTAATTATCTTAAAGGACTAACTTTCCATGAGTTTTTTTTATTATTGATGATGTTTTCGGGTAACTGTTGCTCAAAATATTTAGACCTTTTGTCAGCTTTAAAAAAAAAATGGTTCGTTCTTAAGAGATACCATTCTACCCTAAATTGTTGTATTTATTTGAGCATAAAACATTTTTAAGGTAGGAATAGATTTTTTTTAAAAAAGAGCAACCAAAAACTTATATATATGACACAGAATTTTACTAGAAAAATTTAAAGGTTTGTAGATGACCTCTGAATGAGGAATTTAAAAATCTACACAATGTAACCATGTCTGCTTCACCCAGTATTCTGAGCCTTCTGTATCAGTCTCTTCAACGGTAAAATGAGGCACTAGATTAGGTCTTTAAAAGAGATTTTTAAAGGAGAGCATCTATGGTAAACTTAATACACAAACATTGATTGGACCCAGTACTCTGAAAACCGTTGTAAGGTGCTTATAGTAGTTTCTATAAAAAAAAAAAAATCACTATTGGCTTTGTACTGAAGATTTTTATTTTTAGGGACACCTGGGTGGCTCAGATGGTTAAGCATCTGCCTTTGTCTTAGGTCATGATCTCCAGGTCCTGGAATGGAGCCCCATGTCAGGGTCCCAGCTCAGTGGGGATCTGGTTCTCTGGTCTCTCTCTCTCTCTCAAATGATGAAAATCTAAAAAAAAAAAAAAAAAAAAATTTAAAGATAAAAATGGAAAAGACTGGGCCTCAGTTTGGATATTATGAAACTGAACTCACTCTTAGCTCTCATGACATTTTTTCACATAAACAAGCAGCTTTAAAGATAAGATGATCACTCAGCATAATCTCCAGTCCCCTTGATGTTGATACAAAAGTTGGGTATTCACCCTTTCTGATAGCTGTATAATATTCTATTGTATATATGAATAACATGGAGGACATTAGGAGAAGGAAAGGAAAAGTGAATTGGGGTAAATTGGAGGGGGAGCTGAACCATGAGAGACAGTGGATTCTGAGAAACAGAGTTTTGGAAGGCTGGGTAAGGGGATGGGGGAGCCTAGTAGTGGATAGTAAGGAGGGCACATATTGCATGGAGCACTGGGTGTGGTACATAAACAATGAATCTTGAAACACTGAAAAAATTAAATTAAATTTAAAAATAAATAAAATAAACATAAGGGGACCAGGTTGACTGAAGAGTAGGCAGGTTAAAGTACAGCCCACCCAGGGCAACCATGGATTTCCTGCTCAGTACACTGGCTATCTTCAAAACTCTTGGATCTTCCTTACCTTCTCTACCCCATTTGCTGAAAATAACCTTAAGACCAAGAACTACAGAACAAAGGAAAAACTCCCCTTGTTTCTCCTTTTGCCCCTTTTCTATCATTTTAATGAAGTTGGGAGTCTACCCCTTAGCCATCAATATTGGCGATCCCTTAGAACCTCAACATACATGTTCATGACTAATCAATTTTCCTGTCATTACTTTTCAGCCCCTGAGTTTTGAAAGCAAGAAAAGTTACACCTTAAAAGTGGAAGGAGCCAATCCTCACCTAGAGATGCGTTTTCTGAACCTAGGCCCATTTCAGGACACAACAACAGTGCACATCAGTGTGGAAGATGTGGACGAGCCCCCCATATTCGAGCCAGGCTTTTATTTTGTGGAGGTTCCTGAGGATGTGGCAATTGGAACAACCATACAGATCATTTCTGCCAAGGACCCAGATGTGACCAACAACTCAATCAGGTTTTTCCACAGATTTCACCTTTCTTATACTTTAGAATCTTCCCTTCCCCAGTATCTAACTTTCCAACACTTTTTCCCTTTGCTTTTTTCACCTCTGAAGACTCTCCTCTTTAGTTCTTCTTGTTTAAATAAGATGGTCCTTTCATGTTATTTAGAAGTAAAGTTATCACTATGTCTGCCACTCACTGTCAATTGATTTAGTACGCACACACACGCACATACACCCCTACCTTAGTTTTCAATCATATCCCTATTGATATTTTGGGATGGATTCTTTGCTGTGACAGGCTGTCCTGGGCATTGTACAATGTTTAACAGCATCTCTGGCCTCAACCTCCTTAATGTCAGTAGCACCCCCTGAAGAGTAACAACTTAAAATGTCCCACATAGTGCCAAATTTCCCAGGAGGAGAAAGGGATGGGGGGGATCCAAATCATTCCCAGTTGAAAACTACCAATTCAGATAAAGCATAGACAGACACATAGATACCAAAAAGTTAAAAACTGTCAAGTCTCGGGGCATCTTGGTAGGTCAGTTAGTTAAGCATCTGACTCTTGGTCTCAGCTCAGGTGTTGATCTAAGGTCATGAATTCAAGACCCACATTGGGCTCCATGCTGAGCATGAAGTCTACTTAAAAAAGAAGAAAAAGGAGTGCCTGAGTGGCTCAGTTGGTTAGGCGACTGCCTTCGGCTCGGGTCATGATCCCGGAGACCCGGGATCGAGTCCCACATCGGGCTCCCGGCTCGGCGGGAAGCCTGCTTCTCCCTCTCTCACTCCCCTTGCTTGTGTTCCCTCTCTCGCTGTGTTTCTCTCTGTCAAGTAAATAAAATCTTTAAAAAAAAAAAAAAAGAAGAAGAAAACTGTCAAATTTGAGTGATGAATACAAAAGTAACTAATGTATATTCTTTCAATTTTTATGAATCTTTGATTTTTCTACTATATATATTTCCATGTAGTACAAAAGAACATAGAAACTACTCCTACTGTCAATGACTTCGACACCATGTAGGATGGCCAGATAGGGTTTTCTATTTCAAGCCTACATGCCAGTCTTTCCAAAGTGTGTTTCAGACTTAAAGCTTCCAATCAAGATGCTTCCCCAGCAAGGCAGAGAGGAGAGCTGTTCTTATAGCCAGTCATTTCCTCCCATCAACTCTGGAACCAAAGTGCAAACAGCTGGTGAACAGGCTGACCCCTCAACCTTCTAGAGGAACTGCCAAGCCTCTGAAGCTTGACACAAAAGATCAGGATTCCAAGGCTGTTTGAGGCCATCTGTCACATTAATTGCTAAAAGCCACACGGCAAAATGGTCTGGGGTTTTAGAGCAGATAACATATTTTAAATGTACCCCAATTTATCAAATGCCTTTTCTATTAATGGGTACTTCCCTCAACTAGTGCTATTTTATATTTAATGAAAATGTACTTTTTCAGTTTAACAAGGATGCTTCTCTCCTGAGAAGAACTATACTGGGGGAAATCTGCTTCAGCTAACCAACTAGTAAACATTTGACATTTGCAGGCATTAAAATGGCTAAAATGATTTTGTTTGAATTCTGATATTTGATTTTTAGAAGTCAACTCATCTTTCTGGCATGAATTATACCAATTTTATAGAAGTGATATTTCAACCTTAAGCTTTTCAAATGTATAACAGGAGGGAAGAAGTTAATGAAACCACATTATCCCCAAAACAACCATAACACAAATGAAACAGATTCTTATTTTCAGAAGCCAAGAAAAAAAATACATATATTCGTATTTTCAGAAGCCCAGAAAAAAAATACATATATCTCCTGATCAATTAGTTAATCTGTTCATGTTGGAAAAGACACCGTGTGGAAAATTTTATGGAGGGAGAGAAATAAAACAGGCATAAACCTGAAAAAATTAGAGCCCATTTCTAAAACAGTCAATCAAATATCCAGTGGATACTTCCACATCTTTCCCGACTCTGAATCTGGACTTCCACATGGTAAAACACTGGAAATACAGTTGTTAGGAGTCACACTGCTAAATGACAAGCAAAAGAGACTGCAGTCAGAAAGCACACACACACACCCCTAGAATATTCAAGACTAAAGTCAATAATTATCTCATGACAGATGCAGAAATGAAAGCAAAACATCAACAGGCTTACATCTACTCCTGCCATGGAGCAAAACAAGGTACATAAGATTAAGGAATCCCGTCTGGCTAACAGAAAATGCTGCTTCAGATGACTGGCTTTTGAAAATCATCAGCTGGCCAGCATCAGGGAGGTACATAATAGAGAGGGTTTCTAATCCAACAGATCCTAGTCAGGAGGAATCCATGAGTAGAACAGGCTAGAGGCAGAGAGCAAAGTCTCCTGGCTTATCCCGGAGAACTCTAGGTCCTAAGAAAGAAACTGGCAAGAACAGGGTGACAGCCACAGGCCTAGAGATAAGAAGAGCATTCAGACAATGGCAAAGAATTCCACTCATCAAAACTGGGGATAATTCTCCCTCTGCCTTTGGTTACAAAGGAGAATTCATACTGCCAAGACAGAGGGTTCCTGACTCTTTGTACTACCTGAGAGGAATAAAGAATGGTCCCTAGACTCAAGAGAGACATCAGAAGTCCTAGATTCTCAGAGGGAAAAGCACATAAAAGGCAAATCCTTGGCTATCATTTAATAAATCCATTTGGAAATTACTGTCCTGTGGTCTCTTTCCCCAAATTGCCCATTTTATCCTTATTTTTCCTATAAAAGCTATTTTATTTTAAAATAATTTGCAAGTTATATACTGCTTTGCTATCTAATTCATCTTCCGCATTTTTATTAGAAATAAATTAGATTTATATTCCTAAAAATAAAACACATATTAAATTGCCCTAAAATTAATATATCACCTTAAGTTAAAATGTTATGGATAAAAGACCATTTAATTTTATAAAGAGATTATTAGGACTTTCATAATCTCCTTTCTAGAAACTTTATGGCATGGTCAGGCATATAAGCTGGTTGTGATTTACTAGTAAATCCCAGAACTAAATCTCTAGATTTAGTTACACATACACAAAAAATACAATGTTTAGTATCTCCTAAACAATTTAGGATCTCCTAAATTTTTAATAAATGCCCAAGGCACTTCTGGCAAGCAGGAAACTGAACCATTTGGCAACTGGAACAGGTTTCTGCTGGTATAGAAAGAGCCTGCTCTCCTGTGCCTTCCTAGAGTGTATGTGTGTGGATTTAGCAAGCCTGCCCGTGACGCCCTACCTTCAAATCGCTCCCAAATTCAGAGTATGTCCTCAGCCAAGCAAGCAGGGAGCCCAACAAACACTAGCTATTGTTCACTGAAGGCAGTTTTGTATGTGCATATTATGTCTATTCTGCCCATAATAGGTGAAAGTATTATGGTTAGAGAAAGGAAAGCCACCTACATAATTCACTAGTGTGTCCCAATTTCCTCATTTTCCATCTGTACCTACACCTTTAATTTGTTCTCCTGCCTCCTGAAAATTGGCCCCATGTCACATTCAGAGTAGTGAGTGCTATTACTGCCTCAATTTAGTAACTTCCGATTTGAGAAATCAGAAGGGGGTTCCATTGGCTGAGGAAGGCTTCTTTGAGGCAAGCTTGCAGGGGTTCCTCTTGCTGTGGCACCAGGCAATACTGTCATGGGTTCTGTTGGTTAGTTATTTCTATCACCCCATCTCCCATACCATCTGTGACATTTGCTATGGCACCATAGGTCTGGATGTAGAAAGCTGCTTCATCATAGAGGCTGGGGGCTCCCTCTCCACCCCCCACCCCCCACCCCGCCTCAGTACTATGCCTGCAGCTTGGAGAGCTACCATCAGGGTTATGGCTCTATGTATGGGCTGAGTGGCTGGCTGAAAGAAAAGACCACATTTTTTTCCAAAGACAAATTCAACTCTTAAAACAGCCAGGGAAAAACTAAATCACTAATTATACCTAGAAAAAAAAAGGGCTCCAATTAATTTTAAATTAACTTTGTAGGCATGTGTTTGTTCTTTACTAAGAAGTCAATGGTTTTCCATCATGGCTTAACTCTATTTCAAGAAGAGATAAGGCTTTTTTCCTTAAACAATTCCATACATTCCATGTGCAAAAAGGCAGCATGGAGTGGCAGTTTGGGGCAGGAACCTGAGAACAAACTGCTTGAGCTTGATTCCAATCTTGGGAAAGTGACTTAACCAATTCAGGCCTCAGTTTCCTCACATGTAAAACCAAGAGAACAGTACCTACCCTCCTAGGAATACTGTAAGGATTAAATAAGCCAATATATGTAAGGTATGGAGCAGTGCCTGGCTACAGTAAGTGTTCATTAAATAGGGTCACAAACAGAGAAAGGCATTACTTCCTTAAATTTCCCAACTCTTAGAGAATTATAACTAAAATAATTCCATTTCTCCAGCCCTTAGTGGTCACTTTTTCTTTTAATTCCTCTCTGAGCAGCCAACTGAAATCCCTACCGAGAAAGAATAAATATCTGGAACAAAAATTTTACCGCGTAATATGCACATATGCATATACTAGGTATGTGTGTAGGTATGTATGTATGCCTACACACTTGTACATATTTGAAACAAAAGTTGTACCATCAATATTTACCCTTACTGCAAATGATACTCTGGCATGCATATGTTCTATTTCATTTTCTTTCAACACTAGTCATAACCTACCATACTGATTTCACTAACCTGCAATTTAAAAAACAATGCACTAAAGAAACTTCTTACTCCCAACAAAATGGCAGTTTTCTAGTTTCAACAACTTTAAGATACAGACTGCAATCACTGGCAACTTTAAATAGAATTTTGAACCCAATATATTACAGTAGTTTTATATTACCTCTGCAAATTATTAGCAGTTTAACTCTACAAAAGTGACTTCTCTTTGTTTTCTTTTCTGCTAATCGAGGTAAAACCTACCTTCTAGAAATTTTATAAAAATTTAAAAAGAGAGTGCCTGGGTGGCTCAGTGGGTTAAAGCCTCTGCCTTCAGCTCAGGTCATGATCTCAGGGTCCTGGGATCAAAGCCCTCCCACATCCTGCTCTCTGCTCAGTGGGGAGCCTGCTTCCTCCTCCTCTCTCTCTGCCTGCCTCTCTGCTTAATTGTGATCTCTCTGTCAAATAAATAGGTGGCATCTTAAAAAAAAAAAAATTTTAAAAGAAGCTATGAAATACCTGGTATTCCATAAGTGGCACCTGTTATAATTACTGGCTGTTATCAAGGACTACTAAGATTCTCAAGAGTGGTTCTCAAGGGACACCTGGGTGGCTCAGTCTGTTAAGTGTCTGCCTTCAGCTTAGGTCATGATCCCAGGTTCCTGGGATTGAGTACCGCATCGGGCTCCCTGAGTCTGCTTCTTCCTCTGCCTGCCTCTCCTCCCCTTGTGCCTGTACTCATGCTCTCTGACAAATAAATAAAATCTTAAAAAAAAAAAAAAAAAAAAAAAAGGAGTAGTTCCCAATCAGGGCTATATATCATGGAGGATTTTAAACATACAGATGCCTAAATCTCCCTCCACCCTTACTGAATCTCCCAAAACGGATACCATGTGAGAGAACACAGAGGGTCGCATTGCCAAATCAGGTTCTACAGGAATTGTGGCTCTTACCCAGTATCCAAAATAAATAATGACTCAAAGGACAGAGACAACAGCAAAATATGAGGCAAGCAGTCTGCCCTTGGAGAGGTGTGAAACCGTCGGGTAAATATCCCTCTCTTCCTGTGTAAGGATGCATGTTGGTCCATATTGAACATGAAAGATATAAGCAATGAAGTGCACTGTCTCAACAAAAAAAGGAGCCATTATGGTTACAGAACATCTGCTTTTTATACCCCATTAATTACATAGCTCACATAATAATTTCTAGCAAGCTGTGCCCCATAAATTTATAAATTCCAGGTTTATTTATATCAGGCAACCTAATCAAACCTGGTTCATCCTGCTAAAAATATTCCACAGATAAGGACTCTCTAGCTAGTAAATACCATTACTGTGTTTGCCAGCAGGTTAATTATTAGCATGTTTACAAAGGACCTGATGGAAATCTTTCCTTCTCAATAGGTGATTCTAATGGGGATTGGAACCACTGAACTATACCTTTCCCAGTCCCAATCTAGCATTTCAAAACTTACGTGAATAAAATTTGTTTTGTACTAAGACATGTAGCTAATATTCATAATGTCCCAAAAGCCTAAGGGCAGTATTAAGCTTTAAATAGCTGAAATTGATCTTTAATTGGCTTAAAACTGCCCTAAAACTTTGGCATACTGTTTTATTTCACTTTATGAATGAAGAAATTCAAGCAGTAATAGTTTATTGTTGGTTGAATTATGCTTTTTAGGGGGTTTTGGTGGGGGACTGTTTCTCGACATGATAAAACACTAAATGCAGTCTTCCAGGTGTCCATGACTCAATAACTAGTTGAGCCATGTTTAACAGAGTATGCACTCAGTTCTCTCATGTAATCCGCTGTTAAGTTATTTAAACAAAGCAGTATATTTAATCTGTGTTTTTGCAGATACTCCATTGACAGAAGCAGTGACCCTGGAAGATTCTTCTATGTTGACATTACAACAGGTGCCCTAATGACAGCAAGACCCCTTGATCGGGAGGAGTTCTCTTGGCATAATATCACTGTCCTTGCTATGGAAATGAGTAAGTAACACAATAAACTGGTCTCCATAACATGACAAAATATAAGCATTGTAGAATGTGAAAGCTTCTAAAGCTTGTTATATTCTTTATGGGAAGAAACAGAAATTATGGTTTATGTAAGTGAATGAATGCATTCAGTTCAAATACTATCTCCTATGTACCTAGTCCTATGCTAGAGTGTAAAAAACAAGCAAACCAACAAAAACACTAAAAACAGTATAAAAAATAGCATCCTTAAATCAAGGAGCCCAGACTTCTACATGAAGAAAGGGACAATTCCTGAGAAATCTAAGAGGTTTTCAATCTTTAATAAGATTGGTAATGCACAAATAGTATTGTCAGGGAGCCAAGAATTCCTGTCCCCTTCAAGGGTCCTTCTAGCTGGACTAAAAAATCAAATTGACATGAAACAGATTAACAAAAGAAAATCAAGTTTAACATACATATATATATATGGGGAATGCACAGATATAAAAATTCCAAAGACAGACAAAATGAGGTAATATGTCATTCTGAACTATGAAGAAGCGGGTAGGAGTTTGGGATTTCAAAGGAAAGGAATGCATTTCATAAGAGCATATATTTGGTAATCAAAGGTTTGCCCTACCATACAGACGGGTCATGCAGATAAAATGTATCTGTTAATAACCTTTATTCTGGGGGGTGGAAAAGAACCCAATTTAGTTTTTTCTGTGTGGGGTAAGGGAGTGACAAAAGTTTCTCTTGAACCCTCAGGGCATCAAGTGCCTTCAGTTCAAAATAATCCACATGCCAAAGTGGCACATGGGGGCGGGTAGAGGGGTCCTAACCCCCTTCAGTGTAAGATATTACTACTAGATGAAAGAAAGCATTTATAACATATCACCGTTACCACCCACATACATACACAGAAACAAGGATACAAGAATTTGAGACATCTTACGCTAAAAAGCAGACTTATGAACATAAACTTAAAAATAGAATGAAAAACTACTAAAAACTAGATTGACATATTTATTGTAAACTTCACAAAAATTAGATTATTTACTACTACATTCAAAAATTTTTTATAACAATTAGTGATGGTAAAGGTTCAGGGAAATGCAGATCCTAATGTACTGCAGAACTATGTATAACCCTTACAGGGGTGGGGACGAGGGATTGGGCAATTAAGCTTTTGTATTAAGATTCTCCAAAATATTCATACTCTTTTTCTCAAGAGTCCTACTTCTCGTAACTATCTTAAGGAAATAATCATAAATATCAATAAATATTTATGTACCAAAACATCTACTGCAGTGCTATTTTAACATGGGGGGAGGGGGGGAATGGGAATCACCTAAAAGTCTAATAATAACAGTCTGCCTAAGTAAACAGAGATACAACCATACAATAAAATGAGACTATCAAGCAGATATTAATATACATGTTTTCAATTATATTTCAATGACACAAGATATATCCCTAAAAGTTTTAAATCCAACTTTTTAATTTTGCTTAATTGCAGTGTGTGTGTGTGTGTGTGTGTGTGTGTGTGTGTGTGTGTGTCTCTCTCTCTCTCCATATTCTTGGACACATTTAATAGTACACATTATAATGGATACCTCTGATGGTAGGATTGGAGACCATATATACCCTGACATTTTGGGGGGATTTTCATTATTCCTTCTATAAACTAGTACCATGGTTACTACAATGGAAAAAAATTTTAAATAGGTCAGTAGTTTTGGTAACCAGGCAATAGAAATATTTAAGTGGATAATACAGGAAAGCACAGATATTTTGGGGAAAGAAAATAAAAAATAAATAAGAATAAGGCATTCTGAGATTTTATAAAATTATTTATTAAGAATAATCTGTGTCTTTTAGTTTCTATTTTATCTTCTTGGGATATGGCCAAAACAAAAAAGAACAAGAGGGGCACTCCTGGGGCTGTGAAATTGTCCTTGTGTGGCAATGCCAAGCAAAAGACAGACCAAAAGACACATTTCCCCATGAGTATGAGTAACTTCTGCTCCAGCCAAAGAAACAGATTTGGTGCATGTATGATCCTCTAATATCCCTTAGTCCCTAAGCAGGAATAAATGTGCAGTGTTATCTGTATTCCCATAAAATACGTGAAACCTTCTGAAACATAATTCAAAGAACTAATTATTCCACAAGAATAAAGCCAAGATGCCATGCAGTATGCATCCAGTTAGAAATGGGCTGATTTGAAGCCCAGAATACAGAACTGACCTGTCTTTAATTTTAGAACCTGAAGTGGGAGCCAAGTGAGAGTCAAACCTTTTTAAGTCTCATTTTGTGATACCTACCCCCCTCCGCCCCCCCATCATACTCTTCTCCTGGTATCACACACTCTCTTGGACACAGACCTTGGTCTGCCCACGTGCCTTGTGTTCCGACTGCATTCTTACTAGGCCTCACATGTGTCCTATGCTTCTCTTGCCATTTCTAAGTTCTTTTTATCCATTCCTCTAAAAAAACCAAACTGACCAGATAAATACCTATTCCAGCAAAAAGCAGCTTTCTTGTACTTACTAAACCCTCACCTTTGGTTTTCTCTGTGTTCTTTTTAGACAATCCTTCCCAGGTTGGAAGTGTTTCCGTCACAATCAAAGTCTTAGATGTGAATGACAATGCTCCAGAATTCCCCAGATTCTATGAAGCTTTTGTGTGTGAAAATGCCAAAGCAGGGCAGGTAAGGCAGTCTGTGAGATATGCATGCTGGTGCACCTCCAACATACAAAAACGACTGCTACAGAGAACCAAATTTGCCATCAAAGAAATTTAGACTTCAGAAACTAACAGTTTTCAAAAGGGTCCCCAACTTCCATGCATCATGTTGCAACAATTTGTTCCAACAACCATGTGGAACCACCATTACATTTTATGATCTCAACAATGCTTTCATGGTACCTTGATTCACAGGCTGGCCTGAAGTTATCTCCCCATCTTGTAACTGAACTGTGTAGTACCAACTGCAGTACATGTGCTCTGGGTCCTGGGAGTGAGGGACCATGAAGATCAGAAAACTTCTTTTTTCCCCGGTTTAGCACTAATACTGAAAATACTTGCAGTAGAGAAGCTTTAGTTTTTTGTATCTTCCCACCTCCCTTTCTTAACTTCTAACAACAGGTAACTTGTTTATGGACTACCTGCCATATTCCCAGAGTGCTTTGTAACCTAGAATACCTATTCTTTCCTCCCTTAATTAAAACACCATTTTCCTAATGTTGCTCATGTCAGGTCAATTTTGAGAAGAAAGGAATCTAAAGACACAAATTTCTACTAATTTGAAATAACCACAGTTCTATAATCTGCAGATACATGTTTGTATATTTTTAAAGTATACTTTTAAGTGTAAATGAATAATCTGGTTGATCGAACTCCAAGGAGTATAACTGAGAAACATCCAGAACTCTGCTTGGAGTGGCCATGTCTTCATGCATGCTTTGGGCTGCTGCACACCCTGTACCCACCCTTCCATACTTCAGAGCACAGCCATGTCCTGTTCCTGCTCGTGCTTTTGTAAGATGCTTTCTTCTCTTGCCTCTGACCCAAAATACCCCCTAACAGTCCTGATTTCTTCCACCAAAGTATATTCTTTGGTCCTGTGGATTCTCGTGGTAAGGCAAATGGGGTCAGGATAGTTTTAATATGGAAGTTATGAGTCTGTGAAGTGCATTACAATAAGGCAAGGATTCATGCTTTGGTAATTTAGGCAGATTTTGCTTTCACTTCTCTTACTCACCTGGAATATGACACCCTACTGCGCAGAGACTGGTTTATACAATCAAAACTTACATTAGCATCCTGTACTCACCAAAGATTAAGTCAACACATCTTCACCTTTCTAACTCAGTCAAAAGAGAAAGTGATCTTCATCTGCCATTGTGGGGCGGGGAGAGGTCCTGTAACGATTCTCATCTAAATCCTGTCATCCGTGGATTCTTGAAATTCAGTGCAATGGTCTATAGCACTCCTAAAAATTTTTTCTGCAAGTCTGTAATAATCCTACTTTCACATCTATTGAATTTCTAGGAAGACCTGAAATATTATGCAGCTAATAAAAGTTACAATGCAGACTTTATGGTATAAGAAATGATCTATTATTATAAGTAAAGAAAGTATAAAAACTACATGTACATGCTTGCAGTTACATAAAATTATGCCTACATGTGAAGTGAGACATGTAGGGGGCAGGATGCAAAAACAGCAATAGCTATTGTACTATGGTAGTTAAGTGTTGAGTGAGGGGGTTTGGACCTTTACTTTAATAATTTTTGTTTTACATTATAACAATTTCATATATACTACATAAAGCAGAACATAAAATTTTGTATTATAAGATCTTATGACAAATATATATGATGAAACTAATTATTAATCTACATTATAAAGAAGGTGATAGGCAGCATATTAATTAAATCTCCTCTCCCCCAGAAAATGAAGCACCCACTTTCTTAAAGGCCTTCGGAATAAAAGTTGCATTCTGACAGGTCAATAGCACTTTAACTACCTATCTTGGGTTTTGTTTTGTTTTTTTTTAAGAATTTATTTGTTTATTATTTAGAAACAGAGTGTGGCCAGCACATGCGAGTGGGAGTAGGGGGAGAGGGAGAGGGTGAGGTGAGAATCTCAAAGCAACTCCGTACCGAGCATGCAGAGCCTAATGCAGGACTCAATCTGAGGACCTGAAGATTGTGACCTGAGCTGAAACCAAGAGTCAGACACTCAACCAACTGACCCACCCACGTGCCCCTAACTACCTCTCTTGTTTTCGGAGCACACACACACATCTCCCATTTCTAAATATATCTTTTTTTTTTTTTTTTAGATTTTATTCATTTGTTTGAGAAAAACAGAATAGGAGGGCGGGGTTGCGGGGTGAGGAAGCAGTGAGGAAGGGAAAGGGACACGCAAACTCTGCACTGAGAGCAGAGCCCAACACAGGACTCGATCCCAAGACCCCAAGATTGAGTTGGATGCTTAACCAACTGAGCCACCCAGGCACTTCTCTAAATAATGGCCTGATAGGCCATTAAAAGCTTATTTTGTGACTTGAAGTTCAGGTCATGTGCCACAACTCTGTCACATTCATCATCTTTAGCCCAAGATACTAAAAATCCTACCCCTTGATTTTGGCTCTGGGACATGTTTTAAAGATTTTCAAAAGCACACAGCTCAGTGGGCATGCCTGATTTATAATGCATCAGGCCTCCTTGTGTTAGTGTCAGATACTGTCGTCGGTTGTGTGCCTGCCAAGTCAGGATATGTGCTTTCTTCTTAGCAAGCAGCCAAGAAGGAGGCCCATAAAGAAATCGATGACCTACATGGAGATGGCTGAAAGCAGAATGAAATCAGCTGAGCAGAATATTGCATGGCAAGTGGGACTGAGAATGAAATCTGACCCGCCAGGAGAGTAGAGGGCAGGAGAGCAGGCCACTGTGTTCCCAACTGTTGCAACCAAATTTGCCATTAAAAAAATTCAGACCCCAGAAACTAACCCAGCAAGGCAGTGTCTTTGCTCACTCATTCTTTAAAAGCCCTGCAACTGACCCGTCCTCTGCCTCAAGCCCCCATCTCACCAATGTGTGTATAATTTCACAGGTCAGATATTCTGAAATGACTTCCCCAAATACGTGCCTCATTATACACAATCACCTATTTACAACATTCATCAAGAAATATGTTTTGTCAGGGCATCTGGGTGGCTCAGTTGGTTAAGGTCTGCTTTTGGCTCAGGTTATGATCCTAGAGTTCTAGGATTGAGCCCCACATTGGGATCCCTGCTGTGTGGAAAGCCTGCTTCTCCCTCTCCCTCTGCCTGCTGCTCCCCTCGCTTATGCTCTCGCTCTCACCTCTCTGTCAAATAAATAAAAAAAATATTTTTTAAAAAATTCTTTTAAAAAAGAAATATGTTTTGTCCTTCTGTGTGAGACACTATGGGCAAGACAGAAAGTACAGGACTTGTCTCAGCAGGTACGAGGTGGTGGGGTGGCCCTCATGTGTAAGCAGTACCGACACTAAGCTAGGCTGTGGGGCAAGTTCATCTTCAGTGTTCTACCAACCCCTCTCCTTTATGGAACTCCATTCTCCCAACTTTTAGATTCAACAGAGGCCAGCTGCCAGCTGGGTTCACCAGGAGGCATATCCAGAGGTAGAGTTCTGATAGAAGATATTTATTAAGGAATGCCCTTGGGACTCAATGCCTCAAGAAGAGGACTTTTGCAGGACTAGGCAAAATGGGAAGACCAGCTATGGTGCAGACCTACTAACAAGCCTTGGATGACTTCTGAGAGTTCTAGAACTAGGGTTTTCCCAAGCTGATATGGGATGACCAGGCCTCTGTACTATTTTATCAGTCAGTGGATGTAGGTTGCCCTGGAGGTGGTAAATGTGGGTAGGTAAACTCTCAGCAAATGAGGCAATACTCAAAGAGAAGTGAAAATTGGGGCATCAAGTCCTTCACAGAAGGTTGGGGATCTGAGCAACACGGTGTCCACTAGAAGGCCCCTAGGTGGGAACCTCCCTCTGTTATTTAACCTTCAGTATACTGAAGGGTAGCACTACCTCCCTTAATTTACAGATGAAGAAATAAAGACTAAGCAAGCCCACCGAGGCCCTCCAGCTGACCCCTGATGTTCTAGCAGAAATGTCAAGTCTACAGTGTTTGTGCTATTGGGTGGTAAAGGAAGAAACACATAGGAAGGTGACCACCCACTCAACACTTTTTCTATATCCCTCCCAGCAGGCCTGCTAATTTTTCAATTGTATATTTTGCACTGCTTTCTTTAGCATGCACATGCAAGAGTGGAGCAGGGGGAAAGAGAGACAGAATCTTAAGCAGGCCCCATGCCCAGCGTGGAGCCTGATATGGGACTCCTATCTCAAAACCCTGAGATCATGACCTGAGTGAAATCAAGAGTCAGGACACTTAACCCACTGAGCCACCCAGATGCCCCTTTAGCAGTTTTTTGTTTTGTTTTTTTATCATGGCCTTCAAAACCTTCATGGCAAACAACTACTTTGAAAAGCACTGTAGAAAAGGCAAAGTTTGAGCCAAAGAGCCCAAGAGAAAGCCATCCCTTCTTTTGTTCTCCCCAACCCCAAGCTCTGCTTCTGACCCTAGTCTGTTCCATACATTCCATTGTAAGACTTGGGCTCTACACATGTCCTAGCTCCCCTTCCAGCCAACAAAAAGCAAAGGCCCTATGACCCAACCCCTCCCATCTGTATTCCATTAACCTGACACAGATTTTTCTTCTAGGTACTAGTCATTTTTTTTTTGTAAGATTAATTTATTTGACAGAGAGAGTGAGGGTACACATAAGGGTGGAAGAGGGAGAAGCAGACTTCCCGCTGAGCAGGGAGCCCGACACAGGGCTTGATCCCAAGACCCTGGGATAATGACTCTGGCCGAAGGCCAAACACACTCAGTGACTAAGCCACCTAGGTGCCACCTGTATTGGTCATTTTTAAATAGAGCCTTTCAAAGATAGCAAACTGATCCTGAAAATATTAACCCAAATGATGAGGTTAAGGTGAGTTGGGAGAATGAAAAACTGGGAGATAAGCAGGACCCTGTGGCATCTCACAGTTCTTTTAGCCAATTTTCTATTGAGATTGCTTAAAAATGACTGTTGGTATGGGGATTTGTTATGTTGAGGTTTAGCCCCACAGGTATTCAGGTAACATTTACCATGTACCTGTCAATGTATTCAGGCCCAAAAATAAAGACCAAAATTCAATCCTGAGTTGTGTGATGGCACGGGGTACTTTCCAGGAAAGTTTCAGGATGTCTTTCTCATTAGGGAAAATATAAACCACTATTGGATTTCAGGGTTTAGGATCTCACCAGGCCCTGAAGATTTTTTTTTCAACCCTGATTTACATGATTTCATGTCACTCCCACAGCTGATCCAAACAGTGAGTGCAGTGGACCAAGATGACCCACACAGTGGTCAGCACTTCTACTACAGCTTGGCTCCTGAGGCTGCTAACAACCCCAACTTCACTGTTAGGGACAACCAAGGTAATCTGGGGACAGGCGACCACCAGTGCTTTTTATAGCTTGGGCTGGATGCTTTGGGTTACTATACCATGCAAATTGTGTCAAAGGTCACCTGCTCTTTAGGAGCAGTGAAGACATGTAATGCTAACTTGTAATATCTTTAAAATTTGTTTCAAAAAAGATAAATAAAAATTAAAATTAAAAAAAAGTTTTGTTTCAACAGTTCAAAGGCAAAGAACGTCCTCTGCTGATTGTGAGATTTTCAGTTAATCAGTTCACAAATGTTTTGGAGTTGGCTCTGTGTGAGGCAGTGTGCCAGGCACACAGGCAAGAGCCTTCCTTCGTTCCCAGAGATAACAGCCATGTCTATATACTCTATAACTGTAGGAAGAATCTGACAAAAATGATAGAAATTCAACCAGATAAGAGAAAAACCTGAGGGAACATTTCTGAGCAAATATCAAAGAGGATAACAGCGAAAAACTCCCAGAACAAAAGGGAGAGAAAGGCTAAGATGACAAAGGACATAGGATCACAAAGTGTAGCTTGGCATTGAAACAACTTTATTACTTTAGAATGATTTTTAAAAGGGCCGGGTGGAGCTCCTTATTCCAGAAAGCACTCCCACAACAACTTAGCTGGAATGGAATTCTAGACCCCTCTTTTGCAGTAAGCATTCTGATTGGCTAAGAAATGTACAGACCTAGCACATTCTTCATTAGGCACAGATGGGAAAAGGAGGGACTTCCATTCTCTCAACAAGTGATTTTCAAAGAAACATCAGAAAAAATTACTTAAATCTGTCAAGTGAATCACTTCTGCTAACTCTGCTACTTGCTGTCTGACCTTGGGGAGAAAGGTCATCACTTCTCTAGTCTCATTCTTATTCCAATTCTAAAATACTAATTGTTACTGTGCAATGATCTAAACAAAGGGTCACAAAGAGTCATGATTAGGCCTGCCTGGTCTTAATCTCAAACATCAATTATTTGAGACTTTAAGTATTCATTCCACCCCACATGATATTATGCCATTAACACTTGGGAATATTAAGTCTGTTTTCTTTTAAATGGAAAACATTCCTGCAAGTCTTTCTTTTAATCTTCTACCTGTTACCATAAAATCATTGTGATAATTCTAGAAGGGAGGGTATAAATCCTAACAACAGAAGCACTACCATTAAACATCCTGATCTTTTTATTGGGTCAAATTTTGAACTATTCATTTATCTGCTTCACAGGGAAATCTTTCCTTCAAAAAAGTGGTTGCAGCCCCCTTGGGACTGGTTTTATAGTACCACGGGTGGGGGGTGGGGAATATTACATTATACTGTTTCTTCAAATTTTCAGTGAAGTGTCACTCTATTCCTTCACTCTGATATTTGTCAAAATCAACACAGAAACAATGTGCAACAAAATGCTGCAAATTTACTAGAGATGACTTTGGATACCAATTCATGGAGCCAATGCTTTAAAAAGATGGGCCACTGGAACATGATGGCTATAAAAATAAATGACTCATTTCTTGGAAGGTTTTCCAAAACAAAAGTCAGCACATCTTCAATAGAATAAATGAACTCTTAATCTCCTCATGACAATTTATCCCAGTATTTTCCATGGAGACTCATTAAAAAATTGACCAACATCTGATTTGGTGTCTTTTACTGTCAGGACCCCAACACCCATGCCCAAAACATGCTATCTTTTTATGAACACAGCAAGGCACTATCTCAGGTAGAGCCTTTCTTACTTTTTTTTTTATATATACAGGAAGCATTATTAAAAGGATTGTGTGTATGTAGCATTTTGCAGTTTCAAACACATTTTCCCATACTTTGCTTTATTTGATATTTAAAATAACCCTCTAAGGTTTAGAGGAAGTTACTAATCCCTCTGATTCTCACTGTCTCATTTGATAGATAAGGAAAGAATGCAAATAGCCCACAATCAGAAAGTGAATAAGCATTAAGGCTGGGACTGGAAGATGGGGCCTGTTGGAAGGAAGGAAGGAAGGAAGGAAGGAAGGAAGGAAGGAAGGAACGGATGGAAGGGGAGGGGAGGGGAAAGGGGGAGGTGGAGGTGGAGGGGGAGGGGGAGGGGAAGGAAAGGAAAGGAAAGGAAAGGAAAGGAAAGGAGGGAAGAAGGGAGGAAAGGAAGGGGAAGGAAGGGAGGGAGGGAGGAGGAAAAAAAAAGGTTTTGTGTCAACTTGGAAATGATACTATTTCCAAATGGGTTACTAAAGCCCTACTCATCATATTCAACAAAAACTCTGCAATTGGCCAGAACCCTTCCAAAACTAATTCAGCAAGCAAACATTCTGAACTTCTTTTTCCTTAACCTTAAATAATTCTGAGATCGAGAAACATGATGTACAGTACTTGATTAAATGATGTAATACTTTTATGAAATTCAGCTCTGGTCAAGCTTTCTAAAAGTCTTACAACTTAGCTTCAATTAAACTGAAAAAAATAAAAGTAAGACAGATTTCTGTTTGAGGAAAACTTGGTTTCTGGAAAAACAAAATTAACACTGTGATAGAATAGTATTTAGTTACTAAATCTGGAAAAACAGAAAAACAGGTGGGTTGTACAGTAGGTAGAAATACTAACGTAATCCTCAGGTTGGCAATCAGTTGCTATCTTCCCCTATGGAGAAGCAAACACAAAAGGAGCCTGTACCAAAGCAGGAAAGGGTTTCCATTGGCTGGATAATTTTCAAGAGTTAATATCACTAGACCAAATAAACAGTTGCACAGTAAAATGGAAGAAATGTATACTTGGAGTAAGAGAGACCAGAGTTCAAACCTCAGCTCTGCTACTGAATTAGTAACTTTGAACAAATTATATCATTTCTCTAGGCCTTAACTCACCCCCTGTAAAAGGGACAGATTATCACTATCTCATCAAATGTGAAAATTAAATGAGATGCTGTACATATAAGCACTCAGTAAACAATCACTGCAATCCTGAAAAGCAGGGCAAGGAGGAAGTGGAAAAGCTAATGAGGGGATAACGTGTTCATCAGAATAGGCTAGCCTATGCTGCAGAACAAATGACTCTAAAATTCCAGTGGCTTACCACAACTGAAATTAATTTCTTGCTCACATAAAACCAACTGTGGGTCTGGGCAACAAGGACAGCTGGTGTCCATGAAGTTCAGTGTCCCAGGCTGCTTGGCTCTCCATCTTAAACTTTCTTGTACAGTATCACACCAAGGCAAGAGAACACAGAGAAACACATACCAGCTGTTACATGCTTCAGCCTGGAAGTGACACAAATCACTTTTTTCGCTCATTTCTCATTATCAAAAGCAAATCATATAGACATGCCAAAATTCAAGACAGTAGAAAGGTATAATTCTTTATTATGTCCAAGAAGGGAAGGAGAATGAGAAATACTGATAATTAATAATGTTTACTTTGGTTAAGCTCTCAGAAGTTTTTTTGTGAAGTTCTACACTCTTCCTTGTGAAATATAAACCACATCCAGAGGACCTTCCCTGCTGATATTAGCTTTGATAGTCACTGTTTGCATGTCCTATAACATCTCTCACCTTTTCTTCTACTGAAAATAATCTGAACTTTGCAAAAAACATACGACTTATAATTCCAACCTACTGGAAGAAACTTGCAAACACAGATTAAAAAATAAAAGATCCCAGAACATTACATTAGGAACATTACAATACACACACACACACACACACACACACACACACACACACCCTCTGTGGAAACACACCAAATAATTTTGCTATTCCCCTTTAAAACTAGAGGGGAAAAAAACTACTGTTGCTTATCAGGAGTGGATTTCTCCAAGTTCTTATTAACTATGTCACCCAGATCACAAGTAGGGGGAAATAACAGGGTGTATCACGTTATTAGAGGATTTCAAATAAGCTTCTGCTAAATGAGCAGGTTCTTCAGAAAGCACACGAAGAGTTGGTGACTGCATTTCAGAAGTATAAAAGAAAACAGCCAAAGATGTGAATTCTAGCAAAAGTGGCAAAAATAAGCAATCTGCCACAGCCAAGTGGGCTCCTCAGCATTTTTTTCCTGGAGGCACAAATCTGCCCCAGGGTCCTGGAAAGCTACTGAGCAGGAACAAACAGGGACCACAAGTGGCCAGTGATTGTTAATTCCTATCAAGCTTTCGTAGGAACATTCCAGTTAGATCTGAAGTCTAACAGTTGCCCTGGGCACTTAATGTCACAAAGGGTAAAAAAGACTTCCAGAAGGGTTTCTCTCCTACGCCCCAGGGCTTTGCCTAGAAGCAAGCACAAATCCGTGGCTTCTAAATTCAAATGTTGTTCCAGACAAAGCAGAAGTGCCTGTAGCTAGCCGCCTGCAGGGAATGTTTGAGGCTCCCTCCCAGTCCTTCCCACCCCCTATCCCGCCCTCTTGCTTTCCTCAATCCAAGAGATTAATTCACCTGTTGTTTCTTCCATTTTCTTCTTCCCTCCTACTTTTCCGCTTCCTTTTTGTCCCTGGGGTCCCTGTCCTCTTCAGATAACACTGCTGGGATTCTCACCAGGAGGTCTGGCTTCCGCCAGCAGGAGCAGAGCGTCTTCTACCTGCCCATCCTGATAGCAGACAGTGGGCAGCCGGTGCTAAGCAGCACGGGCACACTGACCATCCAGGTCTGCAGCTGTGACGACGACGGCCACATCCTCTCCTGTAGCCCCGAGGCCTACATGCTCCCTGTCAGTTTGAGCCGAGGTGCCCTCATCGCCATCCTGGCCTGCATCTTTGTCCTCTTAGGTGAGCAAGTGGCTCCATTCTTCTCTGCGGGGTCCTGCAAGTGCTTATTTAGCTACCATTCTAACACAGCTGTTCAGTACCGGTTTTCTATGCCATGCTTATTGAAAAGGTGGTAGAGTAAGACTGGAAAAGAATAAAGAAACTGAAGATAGGCCCTTCCTTCAAGGAACTCATGACCTCTTTGGCCAAACCAAAGCAAATATATTTATTAAGCATCTGTAATGGGCCAGGGTACCACTCGAGGTGCTGCGATTAGTAAGACAGACACGTCCCAGCCTTCACAAAGCTTACTTCAGAGCAAAGCAAGTTCATTTTGACACCAAAGAATCAACAAGACAATTTTGGGCAAGATATGATAAGTACCATTTCCAACCCCTTCATGTTTACTAAGTAGTAGCTAAATCACAAAGACAGAGTGACAGGCCCAAGGCCAACTGTAATTTCCATTTCAAAATGAGTCAAAATGATTTACTTGCTTAATGGATTGATCATGGGTTTTTGATCCTCCAAATATCTTTTCTCATCTTTGGTGTAGCTGTCATTACATATGTGTGCTTTCCTGTAAGTTCCATAAATTTGGTATAGAATTGGATATAGCAGTAAATACTCCACATATATTTTAGAAATTAAAGTTGAATCTATAAAAAGCTACAAGAATTATAATATAATGGATTATGGAAATCTGTCTTTCTCCTTATATATTATGATTGATATATATATATATATATATGCAACAGTTCCTAGTTTTTAAAGTACTTTAAAATAACAAAAAGTTATTTCTTGAAACATGCCAAGATTACCACCTTATGTTTTAAATTACTTTTTGTTTTACACAGAGAATGATTAACCCCAAATGACCATTTTACAAGACCCCAATATTCCTTACACATGCATGATGTATGCATATGTGTATATGTGTACATATATATATAATCTTAATTTTTAAATAGAATACAAATAGAAGTTGTAATCATTTGTTCCTACAGCCTAACAGATTTTTATAAATGTGTGTATATGTGAGTCAATACTGGCTATCTCAGAGGCAGTCAGAAGTGAAATGCAGGCAGACCCTACACTGTTCATTCCTGTATCCGAGTGGTAAGGCTCTTCTCCTAAATGTTCATCCCCCAAATTCTGGAGGTGGTAGGTGTTACAGAGAAGAGAAGGACAGGCAGGGTATCCTGAAGGGAGAGGAGACAAGGGTAGGTGCCATTTTAGAGAAGGTGGTCAGGGAAGGCCTCCCTGATAAGGAGACCTTTGAGCAGAGACATGAAAGAAGTGACAGAGTGAACCCCATGGCTATCGGGAGCTACTTGGGGGCATTAGCACCCCTCTAAGGCACTGTGGCAAGGAGCAGTGACTACACAGAGCCAGTGTGCCACTGCTGGTGACATAAAAAGAAGCGATGACAGGCTAGTGGGAGAGCACTAGTGAGGAATCATACAGCAAGGCAGCCACCATACAAGCCACCTCCTTGTATACAAGGCTATTCAAGCAATTGGTTTCGAATTCAACATTCAAAAACAAACAATAAAACACCTAAACTAACTGTGAAGACCATAAAAATATTTATCCATATATCCCAACTCTCCTGACTGAACGAATTCATTGCACACATATCTTGCTTAGAAAAAAGCAGACTTAGACAGTAATATCATTCCATATGAAAAAATCCTTGCATTCTATGAGGGAAAAGAATATAGCCCTGGGGATTTAAATTATAAGAGGCATGCAGATATCCACATAACCCCTTGACTCCAGGTTTACCTATGCACCAAGAGACTTGAGTCAGAAAAAACAGAGAAGGTCCTGACTGCAAAATGTCAGTGCTTGGGATACCTGGGTGGCTCAGTTGGTTAATTATCTGCCTGTGGCTCAGGTCATGATGGGTCCTGGGATCAAGTCCCGCATCGGGCTCCCTGCTCAATAGGGAGCCTGCTTCTCCCACTTGCTCTGCCTGCTTGTGCTCTCTGTCAAATAAATAAATAAAATCTTAAAAAAAAAAAAATGTCAGCATTTGACTAAATTTCCAGGTAGGTCTGTGGAATATGCCTCTCAGAATACATTTACAAATACCACATGTGGTTTGATTTTGTTCTTTTGGTTCAGTGCTAAATGAAGAGAGAAGTAATATAAATATGTAACTTTTCTAAATCCTCCCACCCCTGTATCAGAGAATTATGGTTTCTGGTCCCTGTCTGCATTCACAAACACCATCCTGCAATTCCCTGAGTGTCCATAAGATGGCATCAGAAGATCTTGAGTGCAGGAGAGGATAAACTACTGGAAGTCTTTGAAGAAACTTGCTCCTAGGAGAAATTTCCAGCCTGACTATTCCTACTCCTCTGTCTACATTATAAGTTCACCCTTGCCCACAAAGAGTAGAAAAAGCCATAATTACCAAAAGATTATTTTAACAAGACTGACAGGCTTTCAAGCTAGAAACGGTGTGCAAGCGCCAATTTATACTGTGCCTCCTAAACCCATGTCTTTTGAATTGTACAAAATAAATAGTTCTCAGGAGCTAAACTGAGCAGACGTTTTTATGTTACTTTATATAAAATCCTCATAGTTTTAGGCAATCTCATTTCTAAGAATGCATACACCCTAAATAAAATATAATTCATAAAATTGAGTAAGATTGAATTGTAGTGGATTTACCAACAAAATATTACATTTTATGAAACATTAAACAAATACAGTAATTTCAACTTTACAGGGTTTTTTTTTTCATGTTTCTAGTATATATCTAGTTCCTAGAAAATCTCATAGGCCCCATGCACTGTGCCTGAAATACCTAAAGAACGAACATCCCTAGAACTGATTTTCTTCTGTCAGAGAAGCCTTTCAGTTGAATAAGACCATGATTCCCAGAAACTGATTTTCAAGGCATTATCTAGTACTTGTTTTTTAAATCAGAATATCTAAAAAATAACATATTTGTATCTTATTTTGTAAGATACACTTAAGATATTTGTAAGGTAAATGTAAGATAGATCAGTCCTATAAACTGCCTAATTCCCTATCATCAGAATATCCAAGAGTTTTCCTATTTTGCTTCCTAGCATTTTCTTAAATACCACCCCTACCATTCCAATATCATCTGTGGGAAGATTTTTCAGGCCCCTGGGAAGAATTACCCAGCCCTGCCTCTGTATTCTCTTTGCAACACTTACAACACTGCAACAGTCCTTCTCACTGCCTGACTTTCGTAAATCATGTCTATAATCTCCTTAGATTACAAATTTATAAGACCAAAAATCATGTCATAGTCAGTGTTGTTTCTCTACTGTTTTGCATAGTACATAAAAATATTTGAGTTTAGTCCTTGTTTACTGAACCCCACAAACACAGCATGTTCATTTAGAATCATCCCATTTATCTAGTCCTGCATCCATCCAGCTCACACTCCAGCCTCCCACACCCAGTTTACGCTCTCACTTCCTTAGAGCCCTATTAGTCCCCTTCTCTGAAATCCCACAATCAGGTAGTCCAAGAGCATATAATTGTTTCCTATGTGCGCCTTTTGTCACCCAAGCTCTTTGGGAAACTATCAGGCATTAACATCATTTTAACTGTGATCTACAAAAAGCACATTCTACATCCAAATTTTTTAAATCATTACTGTGAATTTCTTAAGTCAGCTCATAATTTTACTAGGCATAGGACTGAACTCCATTTTTATCCCTGTTGGTAAACTGCAGTTTTATTTTGCAGTGTTGTCAAGTTGTTACTGTTCGCCAGCTGCAATGAAGCACATTTAAAAAAAAAAAAAAAATCAATCGCAGTTCTACAGCTAAAACCTCAACACACTCCCTGGAAAACATTTTCAGTCACAGAGATAAATAGTTCAATGGGATTATCTCTATATCTTCTTTAAACCACAGTGAACACATCTGGGGGGAAAAAATACATTTGTTGGGATAAAATCTTATCTATACCTGCAAGGACATATCTAACAGTGTGAAGTTTCTTTGATAACATGTTGAATTATATAAAATGTCACTGCTCATTCTGTCCCTTCCATGAACATCACTGGATCCAGAGAGTCACAACCACCTCTCTAACAGAAGACTTTCTAAGGAATCCAGTTCATTGGAAGGCAGCAATCACTTATACTCTTATTTTTTGAAAGAGATATAAAAAGACTAAGACTTTGATTCATACTTAACTCATATGCCCCTATGCATATATATTAATGTGATTATATTTGCAGAGTAGAATCCTACTAAGATACTAACGTAAAAAAAGGATTCCACCTACGTAATTAGATTTCCACATTATCAGAAATGTATACTCATCCTTATATGCTCAGAAGACATTGATCCTTAGCATAGGCTCCACAGCAGGCCGTAAAGCTTAATGGTATTAAATTTTGGGGTGGCTGGGTGTACACAATCTCAAAGCAGCAAACTGATGCAAAGAGACTTTATATGCAAATTCTTCTAACTGAACCACGTGGAAAAGAAAGAGGGCTTCATTTGCCTACAAACTCTCAATGTGATCACGCAGAATGAGTGAGCAGTAGGTAGACCCTGCGGTTTAAAACATCCAAACGCTGTCTCTGAGCTCAGCACTCAAAGAACTCTTCCATACCTGTGGTTCATCATGGCTACTTCGTCATGGCACCCACAGCCAGGTCTCTTGGGTAAAGATCCTGTCCTCTTTGTTTCCGGCAGTGCTGGTGCTGCTCATTCTGTCCATGAGGAGGCACCGGAAACAGCCGTACATCATCGATGACGAGGAGAACATCCACGAGAACATCGTCCGCTACGACGACGAGGGCGGCGGCGAGGAGGATACCGAGGCCTTCGACATCGCGGCCATGTGGAACCCCCGGGAGGCGCTGGGGGGAGGTGCCCCTAAGACGCGGCAGGACATGCTGCCTGAGATTGAGAGCCTCTCCCGCTACGTGCCTCAGACGTGCGCCGTGAACAGCACGGTCCACAGCTACGTGCTGGCCAAGCTCTACGAGGCTGACATGGACCTGTGGGCCGCGCCCTTTGACTCCCTCCAGACGTACATGTTCGAGGGGGACGGCTCCGTGGCCGGGTCGCTGAGCTCCCTGCAGTCGGCCACATCAGACTCGGAGCAAAGCTTCGACTTCTTGACGGACTGGGGGCCTCGCTTCCGGAAGCTGGCGGAGCTCTACGGGGCGTCGGAGGGGCCAGCACCCCTGTGGTGACGGAAGCCGGGAGGCAGGCGCGCATCCACACCCAGACGTTCCCGGCGGACGCGCACCCACGGCGCAGCCAACCACATGAGCAATACTGTGCTGGAGAGTGAGAAGGGCTGAGCGGCGGCCACGAGAGCTCTCTCTGGATCAGCTTTACTTGGTTACATTAAGTTGAGTAATCAAAAGGAAACGCAGGAAGATGGGCAGAAACTCCAATTACCTTTCTTTCCTTTTTTTCTTTTTAATTTTTGTGACACTGCTTTCAGGGCTTGGAGTCCAAGGTCAAGTTATGGTGAGCTTGGCTTTCTCTCCCATTCGCCAAGGCCTTTGTCGCTTTGCCACCACTGAAGAGTTTCCGGGCTTACATATATAGGTGGCAACTGAAGGGAAGTTTGACTCTCATATCCTTTTTCTTTTCTCCTCCCTTTTTTAAAATTTTTTTAAAATCTTACTTTATTCTCCATTTAAGAGTTTTGCTGGCTCATCAAACCGCACAAAGCAACCCACACAAAAGAACACTGAAAAATTGTTACTTGGTGAAATTAACTTGCTTGTCCTGGGATGGATGGAATTTCTTTTAACCCTTTTGAGACAAGGTTAAGGCGAATTGGCCTTGCATGGCGGGTGGGTGGGGGATGGGAGAAGGAAGAGGCATTGACTGTGCTCAAGTTTTATGGCTGAACCAAGAGTTGTTGGCATTACCACGAATCCAATTTCATCAAGTTAGAGTGCTCTGTTCTCTCGGCTCTTTAACTGTGCCCCTGCAAAATTGTTTAGAACAAAACCAGAAAATCTGCCTCTTTTGCACTGTAGATGTCTCTTCCATGTGCCAAATGTGAAGATTAGATGCTACAAATGAAAGCCAAATAAAAAGAAGTATCTGATAAAAGCATGGGTTAGAGGGCTTTCCTAATCTATGTGAGGTCAATCCAAGGGATGTTTACATACTGTAGATAACCTACTTGAACAAAAATCAGTGTTATAGAATAAATGGATGTAAGAAAATTACATGTATAAGTTTTGTATATTTGTTAATAATTTTGGTAATAAATATAATGTACTGCATCGCAGTACCCTAGCACTTCTTATAATAAAAGTTAAATAGAAGGGAAAGTCTATTGCACATTTGTTTAATTGCGGAGCACAAAGATGACCTTGTGATCTTGACCTAGCCTCAGGTTGATGGGGCTGGAGCTGTTTATAAGGCAAAGGCAGCAGCAGAGTAGTACGATGCTGTGCATTCTTTTCCAGTCACTGAACACAAAAATGTTGTGGTTCCAACTTTTAAGCTTTTCTTGAACTCTTCATCCCCCCCATCTCTGAAGACTAAAGGATGGTTTGATGATATCAATGATATAATGGTGAATCATGCCCATGTTTTTCATTTCGTGAGAGGGCTTTCCGCATAGCCACCAAGGAGACAGGCCACTATCCTAACTTTTATTTCTGTTCTGTTGGCAAATCAAGTATGTACAAACATGTGTACGAATATATACCAAATCTGTACAGCTCATCAACACTGGATGAGTTCACAGAAGGCTGGGACTATATTTTATTCGTCTTTCCTTGCCCGGCAATTGATTGTGAACAAAATAGTTTTCTGTGGGTCTTCTTTATAAAAATGGTTCTCAAATTTTAATGGATGTCAGCATCTCCTGGAACACCTGTTAACAATAGCTTTTTGGGCCCTGGAGTTTCTAATTCAGTTGGTCTGGAGCAATTTGCATTTCTAACAGGTTTCTAGGTGGTGCTGATGCCACTGGCCCGGGGGATCCAACTTTGAGAACCTCTATTGTATGCCCTGCCCCCCCGCAAACACAGGAAGATTAGATTATCAGCCCCACTTGTATTGGGGCCCATCCTATCCAGAAAATGTGTGATTTTTTTTTTCCAGTATAAAGGACAGTTTGGCAGAAATGTGTGAGAAGGCTGATGAGGGTCAAGGAGCCTGAAGGATATGTTTTATGGTCTGTTACATGTTATACTAATAGCCAAGCAAATTCTTATCATCAAACTTAAGTAGATGTACCCTTCTTCCCATGAAAGGCAGCTCTCACACATCCTCTACAAATAAAGTGTGATATAAGCAAAGATAAGAATAAGCAAAGAAAGAAAGCTACAAACTTGAGTCCAAGCCAACCTTATAGCATACCAGTTATTTGAATGTGAGCAAACTAACCCCTATAACATTTTCCTTTCTGTCAGTAGCCCTGAGGATAATTTTGTGACTATTTTACTTTGTATTGCATGTGTTAAGAACTGGGAACAGCTGTTATCCTAACCACAGGAGGTTATCATGGCCCACATCCTGCAAATGTGATACCCATGATACTGGGCATGAAGTGATTAAACAATCTCCTGGAGCTTCTGGTTCCTGGGAGGATGTTTAATGGTGTGAGACAGGAAGTGTGAGAGAAGCACAGAATAAGAGATCCATTTCAGCTCACATTCTAGGCTGAACGAGACTTCCTCCAAATCAGTTTTAAAACTCCCTTTCCACTGCCACAGTTTATCAGAAATGCTGGTCCTTCTGAAGACAAAACATTATCACCACCAGATAGAAGGCAAAATGTGATCAAGTGAGGCAAGAAAGCTGTAAAATTATTCAGCCTTTGCTTTGTTAACAGGCAAAGGAGCTAGCCTATAATTCACATGTTGGGAGGAAACAGGAGCATCGGTAGGTATCAATTAATAAGACTATCTGGAACTACTCTGGAATAAGAACACAAACAAATAAAAATGATCAATGAATTTTCTGAAACAAAAAAGCAGAATATTCCAACATGGCAGATGGCAAAGACAAAAATGGAATGATTCACACACAAAAAAAATCTGTAAATCCTGGAATCAAAATTCAGACAAGCCCAAATCGGTGCAGGCACATTGATTATAGCTTGTTACTAGTTCACTAGTGACGCAGAACTGGACCTTGATGTCAGAACTCATAATGTATTCTTCATAGTGGTGGGACTGCATTAACATGGGCTACAATCTACAAGTCGTTTTGTTGCAGATGGTCTCATTCTCAAATCCGCTTGTCATCTCCATAATAGAACTAAAGAACTTTCAAATATTTGTATGCATAAATACCTGGATTTAGGAGGCTTTTGTTTGATGCTAAGGCTCAAGGTTCTGATATAGGGAGTGGACTAAATCAGATCAAGGAAACTTCTTTTTAAAATTATCTACTAATGACACATATATGTCTCTTGTGATTCATGTTGTGCAAAAACCATGAGTGTTAAGTTATAGTATTTCAATTAACTTTAACAATGGGGACCCTGCATGCCTCAGTCGGTTAAACATCTGCCTTCCGCTCAGGTAATAATCCCAAGATCCTGGGATCCAGTGCCACATTGGGCTCCTTGCTTAGCAGGAAGCCTGCTTCTCCCTCTGCCTGCCACTCCCCCTCCTTGTGCTAGCTCTTTCTCTCTTTCTCTCTGACAAATTAAAAAAATATTAATAATAAAAAATAAAAAATTTTTAAAAACCTATAATATTAACCCCAAACAAAATTTTTCTAAAATCTTTATTCCTGAGACAGGAAGCTGGCAAATCCAACCCCGTCTGTTTGGCTACACTTTTGGTTTTAAAAGGATTGTCAGGGGGCTGACGATGAAGGAGTTTCTTCCACTTCAATACTTTTGCTACTGTGGCCGCCTTTCTGGTACTATGACGACAAGCGTCACTTGCCATTCCAGGAAGCCTTAGAACACTTCTCGGGAGTATCAACTCTCAAAAACCACTAAAACTACCTACAAATCTTTTCTTTTTCAGAAAGGCTGGATCCTAGCTTCTCCTTTATTATTTCCCACATCTTCCCCTTCCTAATCCCTGTTTTGTGACTATTGCGGCATAAAAAGACACTGCAAACTTAGTGGTTTAAAAAGACATTGACTTTATCATGCTCACAGATTCTGCGGATGGAAATTCAGGAACGATCCGCCAGGGACACCTCCTCTCGGCTCCACAATGTCAGGACCTTAGCTGGGGTGACCAAAAGCTGGTGACTTAAGTCACCTTGGTGACTTAAATGACAGCTGGTGGTGATTCCTCCACCCCCTCCAGATGTCCAGGGGTTGCTGCTGGCTATCCAGACCTGTTGGGGCTGCCAACAAGACGTCCTCATGGCTCCTTGGGCTTCCCTACATCACAGGTGCTGAGTTCCAGGAGCGAACATCCCGAGACATGGCAAAAAACTGAATCATCTTTTATCACCAGAAGTCACAGAGCATTACTTCCACAGTAGTCACAATCTCCCCATGTTGAAAATGAGGAATTGGGTTGGGGGTGGGTGAGCCAGGTGGTGGGTGTTAAGGAGGGGATGTACTGCATGGAGCACTGGGTGTTGTACATAAACAGTGAATCTTAGAACACTGCTTCAAAAACTAACGATGTATTTTATGGTGATTAACATAACACCATAAAAATTAAAAAAAAAAAAAAAGAAAGAAAGAAAAAGAAAATGAAGAGTCATGAACTCCACCACCCAAAGGCAAGAGTATCAGGGCTACATTGTGAGAAGAAATAATGTGCCCACTGTTGGGGAATGAGATTAGCCATATCGTCCTTTCCCTTTTTCTGCCTACCTCCTCCCCACATCCCAGGAAGCCTTTTTTTATTTCATTCACCATTCCCTTTCTCTCTTCTACTCCTCCTCCTCTCCATAGACTGCATTCTCCTTCGATGGGTACGTTATTCTTCTCTGAAATTCTGTCATATCCTTACCACACACTTTAAGAAGTAAGTGAATATTCCATGAAAATAGCCAACAAAATATCCAACATATAACCAGCATATATTTTTATTGAGGTATAATTAACATACAATGAAAATATTTAAGGTATATAATTTAACAAGTGTTGACATACATAAATACCCATGAAGCCATGACCACAATCAAGGTCATCAGTATGTCTGTCACCCCCAAGGATGTATTGCATGAAGCACTGGGTGTAATACATCCTTCCTGCACCTGCCTCTCCCCCACAACTCCAGGCAACCGCTGTTGTGCTTTCTACACGTTAGTTTGCATTTTCTAGAGTTTTATAGAAATGAAATCATACAGCATGTCCTTTTTTGTGTGGGCATGGGAGAGATCTGGATTCTTTCAACTCAGCAGTTTTTGAGATTCATCCGGGTCACTGTATATGTCAGTAGTCCATTACTTTTTGTTGTGAAGCAATATTCTATTTATAGATATACCACAACCTGCTTATTTGTTCACCTATCAGTCTGCTCCCGCTGCCATAACAAAGCACCATAACCTTGGTGACTTAAATGACAGAAATTAATTTTCTCACAGTTCTGGAAGGTGGAAGTACAGGATCAGAGTACCAGCATAGTTAAGGTTTGAATAATGACATCTTTCTAGTTTGCCTCTGACTGCTTTCTCACTGTGTTCTCACATGATAGAGTAAGGAAGTGAGCTCTACCTAGTCTCCTATCACAGACACTAATCCTATTGACCTTTTTAACTTTAATTACCTCTTTTTTTTAAGATTTTTATTTATTTATTTACTTACTTATTTGATGGGGGGGAACGCAAGCAGGAGGAGTTGGAGCGGGGAGCTCAATGCAGGGCTAGATCCCAGGAGATCATGACCAGAGCCAATGGCAGACAATGACTGAGCCACCCAGGCACCCCCCTTAATAACCTCTTTACTCCAAATATAGTCACATTAAGCATGAGGGCTTTCAACATATAAATTTGGGGGAGAGGGTTGCCTCGGTGGCTCAGTTCTGCTCAGGTCATGATCCCAAAGTCTTGGGATCGAGCCCAACATGGGGCTCCCTGCACAGCTGGGAACGTGCTTCTCCCTCTCCAACTCCCCCTGCTTGTGTTTCCTCTCTTGCTATGTCTCTCACTGTCAAAAACATAAATAAAATCTTTAAAAAAAATTGGAGGAAACACAATTCATTCCATAGCAAGTCCCGTGTTCTGGACACTGGCATTGTTTGCAGCTTTGGGCTGTTACAAGTTCAGCTGTATGAATATTTGTTTACGAGTCTTTGTCTGGATATATATTTCTTCTTCTCATAGGTAAATACATAGATATGTAATGGCGGGAATCATGAATGTATACATTTTGTGATGTTTAACTGCCAAACTGTTTGCCAAAGTGTTTTTATCATTTTCTATTCCCACGAGCAGTGTATGAGAGCTCCCATTTCCTCCATATGCTCACCAGCCCTTGGCTTGGTCAGTTTTTGTCATTTTAGTCATTCCAATAGGAGTATTACAGCATCTCACTGTGGTTCTAGTTTCTGATACCCAGTGACTCATAATGCTGAACATCTTTTCATGCACTTTTTTGCTATCCATATATCCTATTTAGTGGAGTATCCATACATATTTGCTTATTTTTGTTTGAGTTGTTTGTTCCATTATTGTTGAGTTTTCAGATTTCCTTATATTTTTTAGATATAAGTTCTTTACCAGGTACGGTGCTTTGCAAAGATTTTCTCCCAGTCTGTGGCTTGTCTTTCAATTCTCTTAACAATGTCTTTTGAAGGGCAGGAGTTCTTGATTTTAATAAAACTGAATTCATCGATTTATTCTCTTATAGATTGTGATTTGGTGTCATCTCTAAGAAATCTTTGCCTACCCAAGGTCACAAAGATTTTCTTCTGTGTTTTATTTTAGAGTTTTAGGTTTTAATGTCTATGATCCATTTTGAGTTTATTTTTGGAGATTAGCAGATTTGAATTGAGGCTCTTTTCTTTTTTTCACATATGGATATCCAATTGTTCTAGCTCCATTTATCCAATTATTATAACTCCATTTTTTAAAAGGGCTCTCTCTTTTTGTTAACTGCTCTGCCTCTGACCCTTGCTGTGCCTTGAACTGTGTCTGCCAAAGACAGGTTCAAGCCCTAACCCTCAGTACACATGAAACTGACCTTATTTGGAAACCGGGTCTTTGTTTACAGTGTAATCAAGTTAAGATGACGCCATCCTGGATTAGGGTGGGCCCTCGTCCCAGGAGTGCTGTCTTTATAAAAGAAAGCTGGACAAAGGAACAGAGACACAGGGAGGGGAGCACCATGTGACAACTGAGGCAAAAGGATCCACTGATGCTTCAAGGAGTGCTGGCAACCACCAAAAGCTAAGACAGAAGCATGGGACAACTGCCCCCTCTAAGCTTCCAGAAGGAACCAATGCCCACCCACACCTGAGTTTCACACTCCTAACCTCCCAAACTGTGAGAAAATAAACTCCTATTGTTGTGAACAACCCAGTTTGTAGTAACTAGTTATGGCTTCCCTGGAAAAGCAACACAAACCTTTCACAGTCCATTTTAGGAGATCTATTCTAACGTAAAAAATAACTAAGCACGCCTCCTTTAAGTGCCACTGTCACTTCAGCTGGATCTCCAACACATATACACACACCACTTTACATATGAATTAACTAACTGATTTGTGTGTTTGAGTTGGGGGATTTTTTTTATTTTGACCCAGTCACTGCATGTGTTGAGGGGACAGAGAAGGCCTCTGAGGATGCCCATGGTCGGGCGGGCCGCAGGCGGCAGCAGCCCTCTTCAGCCTGTGAGCAGCTCTCACTGCTCCAGGCAGGGGTAGGCAAGAATGATTCACCAGATGGCTGAGAAGAGACACTTCCATTCATATGACCCTGCTGACGTGGGCGGTGCCGCAAGGTTGCAGAGAATGGAGAGGCATGTTGCTTGCTGAAAATAGCCCTAAGTGCCCACTGGTCCTCATGCTCCACGGTAAAAGGACAACGTCCTGAGAGGTGTCCCATGCTCTGCTGTAGTGTGGGGCTTGGGCACCAAACCAGTGAGCTCCCCCGTGGCTTCACTCTGTGGGTGAAGAGCTGCGCTGCAAAGTGAAAAAAGTCACCTTCAAAGAATAGATGGCCTGGTTTCCTTCTGTCGCTCCCATTGGATCGCCCCGGCCACCCCAGGAAACTGGTGCAGTCCTCTGTGTTTCCCTGCCGGGCCCACACATCGTGACAGTCACTCATCCTAATTGCTATTCTTCGCAAGCCTACTTCGGGGCCCTGACTCTTGGGCCTGGTGTGTACCCCCATGGTTAGCCTCATCGACCTCAAAGGTTGACATTTGCCGATGACTTCTGGGGACTTCAACCGTTGGACGATCTAATGGTCAGTACAAGATGAGATTCTTAAAGGAGGCACATTCCCTGAGGATGAATATTACTCACATCCAAGAAGGGACACAGGTCCTGATCATCATGCCCCAGGCTGACTAACATCATCATGCTGAGCTGCAAAGCTCCAGGAAGAGAAGGGAGAAGGAAACTGCCAAGTATTGAGCACCGACTGGAACACAGGTACTCTGCCTGGTGCTTTCATGCGAAGTATCTCCCACATGTTGAAATGTAAGCAAAGTACAGACCTCAGAACAGAAAAGAAGATAAAGCCGTGTATGACACACTCACCTTGCACGCTCATGCCCTCAGCTCCTCTGGGAATTAGAACACAATAATGAGCTCTGCACACATTCTTTACCATTGATATTGATATCGCTTATACACCTTAAGCCTGAAGGATGGAAGGCTGGCCTTCATGGTGGGCGGCGAAGCCAGGGGAGGACAGCTGACATGAGTCATCTGAGAAATACTGAGCAATCATGCTTTTGAAGTTCCAGTTGCGTTTCCTTCCCCAAAACCATGATTTCACTACAGGTGTAAAAATTAAAAAAAAAAAAATAGACGTCATTATTGGATAGGACTTCATTACCAGGGACCTTATGTAACCCAGGTTAACCTCCCCTCAAAGGAGCAGGAGGCTGTTTCTGGAGGACCCTGGCAGGCTGCCATATTTGCAGTGTGTCCTGTACCTACAAACTGGGTCCAAATTCTCTGTAAACTCAAAGCCACTTACCCCATCCAGACTCCCACGTGAATCTAAGCATATGGCGTGTACACCGCAGGCACACTGGGAAAACAGATTATTTATGGGCCTTGGCAGAGAAGTCTTTAGCAGGGTTCTTAGTCAGAGTCTGTGACAGCACCTACTGTGACAGTGAATAGGTAAAGTGAATAATAATACATCCAACTTGGAAGGTCAAGTCCTGCTCATATTTCTAATTATTAAGTATACCATTATCAAGAGCTTCTCTGTGGCCGAGTCCCCTACTGTGGAGCCTGTTCATTATTCAGAGCTGTTACTTGTTGCAGACATCCAACAGCACAAGTGGAAATAGCTCTAGTATAATCTCTTTCTTTGGGGGGAAAAAGACAGTTTTGTTTTGTTTTGTTTTTTCTTGAAAAGAGAGTGCTTATTTCTTCTCATTTCATTTCCATGCCCTCCTCACTGTTAGAGTTCACTGATGAAAGCTGAGCCTCAATTAAAAAGGAACTTGATGAGGGATGATCCTTTGGCATCCTCTTAATTGGTCTGTTGTCCTCCTGTCTAAACACTTTCTTATGAAAGAAAAGAAAATGATGGGACTCTCCCATTTTATCTCAATGAGAGAAAAAAACCCACAAAAAGAAATTTCAGGTCACAGAAATAGGAACTCACAGCACAGAAGAAGTCCCTATAGGCTCCCACTAACCAAACGTAGACGAGGCTGAAAAATGCCAATACAAGAGAAAGGTGACCATGAGGGTCTCATTAATTGTATTACTTGACCTTCCTCAGCCGAGTTTTCTAATAAGGCCTAAATGGATAAACTAGATAAATAGCAAGCCTAACTAGATAGGTTATTTTTATATCTTCTCTATTAACCAGAACACTTGGGAGCCTAAATTATTGAATAGTAATCTTGAGATTATTCAAGTGATGACTATATATCCTTTGTCCATCTGTTTTTAAGTCTTTGCTTACAAATGGCATTATTACTCACTGCTCTATCCTAAGAGTTTGCTCAGCAGCATACTCAGTTCTTTGGTCCAAGTTCTGCACCACAGGGGAAGTATATTCTTTCCCTCTCCAGAGTGAAAGGAATGGTGATGTCAATGTGTAATAACCACAGAGCTAAAGAAAGAAAGTTGCATCTCAATGTGGGAGACATTAGGGTGGTTCACATATATTCCCATTCTCCTCCCTGCAGGCACACAGTAGGTCTATACTTCCCTACCTTTCTGAGTTAGACCTGGTCACAGGATTGCACTGAGCTAATGACACTGGAGCAGGAGCCCTAATAGCCAATGTGGGATTTGCCACATTCCCTGCAATACATGCCTTCCTTAATATCTACCACCAGGCCCACCCATCCCCCCATCCCCTCCCAAAACCCTCAGTTTGATTCTCAGAATCCAAAGTCTCTCATGCTCCATTGCCCTCTCTGATTTACCCCAGTTCACATTTCTTTTCCTTCTCCTACTGTCCTCCATGTTACTCTATATGCTCCACAAGTAAGTGAAACCATAATTGATACTTGACTTTCACTTAGCATAATCTCCTCCAGGCCTGTCCCTGTTGCTACAAAAGTTGAGTACTCATCCTTTCTGATGGAGGCGCAATATTCCATTGCATATATGGACCACATCTTCTTTATCCATTCATCTGTTGAAGGGCACCTTGGCTCTTTGCACAGTTTGGCAACTGTGGCCATTGCTGCTATGAACACTGGGGTACATATGGCCCTTCTTTTCACTACATCTGTATCTTGGGAATAAATAACCAGTATTGGAATTGCAGGGTCATAGGGTAGCTCTATTTTTAATTTTTTAAGGAATCTCCACACTGTTTTCCAAAGTGGCTGCACCATCCTGCATTCCCACCAACAGTGTAAGAGGGTTCCCCTTTCTCCATAGCCTCTCCAACACTTGTTGTTTCCTGTCCTGTTAATTTTGGCCATTCTAACTCGTATAAGGTGGTATCTCAACATGATTTTGATTTGAATTTCCCTGATGGCTAATGATGATGAACATTTTTTCATGTCTGTTAGTCATTTGTATGTCTTCTATGGAGAAGTGTCTGTTCATGTCTTCTGCCCATTTTTTGACATGATCATCTTTTCTGGGGGGGATGTTGAGCGCAAGGAGCTCTTTATAGATCTTGGATATCAGCCCTTTGTCTGGAGTGTCATTTGAAATATCTTTTCCCATTCCATGGGTTGCCTCTTTGTTTTGTGACTGTTCATTTGCTGTGCAGAAGTCTTTTATTTTGATGAAGTCCCAAAAGTTCATTTTTGCTTTTGTTTCCTTTGCCTTTGGAGACATGTCTTGAAAGAAGTTGCTATGGCCGCTGTTGAAGAGGTTACTGCCTATGTTCTCCTCTAGGATTTTGATAGAATCCTTCCTCACATTGAGGTCTTTCATCCATTTTGAGTTTATCTTTGTGTATGGTATAAGAGAATGGTCAAGATTCATTCTTCTATACGTAGCTGTCCAGTTTTCCCAGTACTATTTATTGAAGAGAACAGCTACAGTGATTTTTAAAGTCTATGCCATGTTGGAGCCTCTGTCTGCTTAGGTCTTTGAGTGGCTGTATTAAGTAGAGTTCTCCTGCTGGCTTGTCACCAGAGATAGAAATGAGAGCTGTTCCCAAGAGAGAGACATCAACCTTTGTGGTCTTAAGCCACTGAGATTTTGGAGTTACTTATCAGTGCAATGTAAGTTAGCCTACCCTGACTAACAGAACAACAAAAATTGTTAACTTCTCTTAAGAAGAGAAACTAATCAACTGATATACCTGCTACATCTAGAACGATGAGATCCAAGGCCTTATCATGAATGCAGTGCATGGGGGCGCCTGGGTGGCTCAGATATTAAACGTCTGCCTTTGGCTCAGGTCATGATCCCAGAATCCCAGGATCGAGCTCAGCATCAGGCTTGCTGCTTGGCAGGAAGCCTGCTTCTCCCTCTCTCATTCCCCCTGCTTGTGTACCCTCTCTAGTTGTGTTTCTCTCTGTCAAATAAATAAAACCTTAAAAAAAAAAAAAAAAGAATGCAGTGTATGTTCCCTGTTGCTTTTTTCCCACAAGAACGGATTTTAATAATCAATTTACCCTCTTTCGTTTCTCCTCAAAATTAGCAGTATAGTACACATTTTCAAGATTAAAGGCATAAAATGGCACTGTACCCAGAGATGGAGAGGCCTAAAGGCAATGTGGCCAGGTGGCAATGCAGCCATAAGCTGAGGAATGCCAAGGATTGCTAGCAACCACCAGATGCTAGAAGAGAAGCAAGAACGATATCCTCTTCGAACCTCCACGAAGGAACCAATCCTGTCAATACCTTGAATTTGGACTTCTGGCCTCTAGCACTATGAAAGAATAAATTCCTGGTGTTCTCTGCCACCCGGTCATGGTAGCCTTAGAGAATAAATACCTTAGCTGTACTTTCTTCCATTCCTCAGTCTGCTTGGCTTTTTTATGATGGGTCTTTACCCAGTGGTCCTGCACATACCTGTATTTTAAACCATGATATTGTCCTCTTCCCAAGTGGAGTAAAATAGGGCATGAGGCCTAAACTCTTCTTTCACTAAATAAACTCCACCAAGCAATGTGTTGTTCATCCTTTACTCCCTCCTCCAAGACCTTCCCAGAACCTAGAACAATACCTGGCTCTCCAAAATATTTGTTTAGAAAATTACAGAACAGATATTGGGTATTACTCCTTATTGCACCTCTCATCTCATAATAAATAGCGATTTAGGACCATTGAATTACTGTCTGTTATTGTTGGCTCACTTCACGGGCAATTACCAAACAATAAACAGAGTCACTTTAGTAGCCAATCTATATCAGTCCATCCATACATAGTGCCAACTATTCCATGGTCCATTGATGCCATTTTCATCAATGATTGTGTCAAGTCAAGCAAAGGAAGAGCCAATCACCAGAACCAGGCTTGGGGTGCATGAAGTAACAGACCATCATTAATCACTGAGGGCAGAACAAGAAACCTAAGATTTAAGAGGCAAAAGTAAAAGTTTTAATCTGAAAAAAATGGGATTCTATGTGCATATAGCCATGTCATCAATGACTGTGTACACATACCTCATCCCCAAACAGAATTTCTGTTTATCCATTTGTTACTTGTCCTAATGAGTTGGCTTACAGGTAAGATATCTGCTGGCTTCCATATACACTCCACATTCTTTCCAAGCACAAGGAAAAGCCAATTTTCTCATTTTGGTCAGGAAGGTGTCCTAATTACCTTAAGAACCAGCACATTTCAATCTCATGAGGACTGAGTTTTGCCATATTAAAATGCCACCAACACACAGATTTCTGTCTCACACGTAGAGAAAGCCAACTGAAGGTCTTCCCCCAAACCACTTAATGCCTAGGAGACTCTCTAGTCAACGTTATCATTTCCCTTTCAGGCAAACAAATGGTCCTTAGACCTTCATTTTCACCATTAATCCTCCCAATTTGTGGCATTTGGGTGATGTTTTAATTAGCTCAGCTGCTTTATCATTCCCTTAAGTATCTCCAGGTATCTGTTGGTTTCCTACAGGTCTCAGGAAAATGGCCCGCTTCCCCAGAAGTGGCTAGGAAATCTGTATATGCTTTCAAAGTTCTATGACAAGCAGTTCATCTTCTTATTTCCTTTTCACTGCTAGTTATTAAATGTTAAAGGCCTTAGCAAATTCTTGGTGTCCTAACCCTCAGTTAGATCTGAAGCAGGAAAATCAACTGAAAGCTAGACTCTGGATGTTCCTGTACCCATCTCAGGACCAGACTGGTCACAAAGGCGGAATAGCTGTCTACTCTGGGTTCTCAAAAGCCTCGCAAACTTCTTAGCATTCCTCTCCACTCCCAGATCCTCTCTGAAAATGCAAGAAATCTGAGAGAGCTAAATCCTCTTTATGAAGGCATCTTTCCCCATTGCAGCATTGATCAGGGCACTAGGGTGACGACAATTTCCGTAGAGCCAGGGGAAAGGGGGCTCTGACAGTGTCAGGGTAAGCACAGAATACAGAACTAGAGAGGACTCAGACAGATAGATTCTATAGGATGATAGAATCCTTGATCTCCGATCAGACAAAACATTGTTATCTCCATTTCAGAAATAAGACAGTTGAGTCCTTTAGAATTAAGAATGGTACTCTATTGAACAGCAAGAAGACACCAGATCCTTGAAAATGTGTATGACTAGAGGACAGAAGAGAATAGAAAAGGGCATTGGGAGGGTGCCAGATTCTAGCTGGCTCCTTCATAACTATGCCGAGAATTTTCTCCACTATGTGAACATGCCATGCCACCCGTGAAAGTGACACAGTAACCCAGCACCTGGTATGGCTCTGAAGACATACGACATGCGAGAGGGTAGTTTGCATGAGGAGGGGGTGCCAGGCCCAGGAGACACAGTGGTGGGGTAAGGTGCAGAGTAGAGAGCCAGAGACAGTGAAGGCTCTGGGTATCTGGCTGAGAAAGCTGAGAAATGGAGAGAGCAGGGGAACCTGGGGGTGCAGTCCCTTAAGCATCCAACCTTGATTTTGGCTCAGGTCATGATCTCAGGGTCATAGATCAAGCCCTGCATCCAGCTCTGAGCTGCACACGGAGCCCGCTTAATTAAGATTCTCTTTCTCCCTCTCCCTCTGCCCCTCCCACCTCCTTCCCTCTCTTTCTCTAAAAAAAAAAAAATAACAATAAATACATACATGGAGAGCAAAGACAAAGCTCACTTCTTTGTTGTTTGGAAGCCTGTGCTAGCCCTGATTTTATTCCTACATTCAGGATAGACTGACAAGTAGCAGGGGGAAGGAGGGACCAGAACGAAGTCAAAGTAAGGTAGAAATGAGCGAAGCCGAAGCTTTTCTGTGAAAAATCCAGTGTTCCAAACACCTCCGCAGGAACGTACCAGTCAGAGATCCACAACTACACCCGGACCGGCCCCCACAGTGGTGGACATGGCTAGGGATCCGTTAGGAGTATCTGTCTCTAAGTAACAGAAAAGCATACTACAGGCAGCCTAAGCAAAAATTTCTTTTCCTCATAAACAAGAACTCCGTGTCCCCTTGGTGACTCAGTGGTGTCAGAGCCAGCATGGCTGCAATTCGCTGGTCACAAAATGGCAATAGAAGCTCCTAGGAGCAAATCTCACCCCGTGTTCAAAGGCAGGAAGCCGAGGACGGGGCTAGGTCAGGTTCTCTTCTGTACCTTTCCCTTACCAGGGAGGGAATTTCTCTTTCCTGAGGGAATCCAGAAGATTTCTTACAATCTTGTTGATCTAGGTGACATTCCTGTCCTTAGATTAGAGACTGTGCCCAGATTCCCAAAAACGAAGAGATCCCCAGCTGAAGCCTGCCCAGAGAGGTTGCCCCTGTGCCTTCCTGTGAGCCTGGGAGATGGGGTCAGTGCCTTTGCAGGGTCTCTAACTTCTATTGTTGACGAGGTCTGAGGGTCCACTGAGCACTGCCCTCAGAGCCAAGCTGAGAAGCCTAGCAGAAGCAGAAGACACCCTGGACTGCCGGCCGTGCAGAGAGAAGCATGCATCCCAGACAGGCATCCTGTTCAGATTTAGAAACAAGAACTAGTAGCCTTCCCAGAGGCTCCTCTGAAACTGTTAAGAAGTTATAATTAGACTTTTTTGCTTCTGCTAAGCCTTTCATCCGAGGAGCTCAGGGCGCTTCCCGGCATCATCTCGTTAATCTTCACACCATTCGATGCAGCCGGCATCTATCGTCATCTTTATTTTCAGGATGAAGGAACTGAGATGTAGGTACAGGTTAATGACTTGCCAGGTGTCATATGCTCAGTGAGTCACCAGTCAGCTGGGGACAGGACCCAAACTGATGGGTGCCCAATTACCCCAGCTCACAGAAGACCCTGGGCAAGTACGCAGAGGTCAATTACTTACCCAGAAAGCATGAGTCCTGAAAGGTAACTCGATGAGAATGTCAGAGGTCTGGGCATAAAGGCAAGAAGAAGAACAGGGTGCAAGCCATGATTGACTGTCCAGGCAACCTTGAGCAAACTACTCATACTTTCTGAACATTGTCCTTATTTAAACAATAAGAATAGTAACAGCTACCCTATCTAATTCATTAAGCTGTTTAAAGACAAAATACATGTTTCTAATGAAACCATGCGAGCTAGGACATTTTGTAAAATCTAAGTCAATTGAAGGCATTGGTAGAACCAACATTTAGAAGCAGGCTGCTGCTTCTGGCTTACAATGGCAATCCTAAACCGCAACCAGCCCATCATACAGAACCCTTCCCAGATGACCAGGAATTCTCCTTTGCCATTCAGTGCGCTAAGAAGAGACTTACAGCACATACTGTATGGAAAATACGAGGTGGGATACGGGCATAACCAGGATGTGACCCACGTCCTCTAGGAAATACCGTCTGGTGGAGAAGGCAGACCCTGAACCACGTTTTTCCCTGGGAGGCAGAGTGAAATAAGACCTCTAATGGATAAGAAGGCCAAAAGGCGGAGGTGGGGAGGAGAGGTGGAGGCGGTTTGGCTCCGCCCCTAAGCAGGAAGGAGGTGAAGTGGGCAGAGGAGGCAGTGGACAAAAGCTAACACTGGAAAAAAAATCCTTGGCTCTTCTTTCTCTTCTATCATTCTTTCCTCTCGGAAAAATGAAGTCAGGGTGGCAAAGTAGCAGAGGCTGAAGGCTGGGTTCGCTTTGTTTACTGCGGTGGGCAAGAGTGTTTGCAGAGATAACATCATTTCCTCCGCGCACCCTGGGCGCGTCTGTCTCTGTGGGCAGTCTTCTTTTTGGACACAGGAGGGCGCCTCTCCTCCTCCGCTGCTTTCCTCTTTGCCCTGAACGCCGCCCTGCCTCCCTGCTCCATGGACAAGGTTCTCCCAGCACCTGCAGCCTGGAAACACTGCACCAAGGGCTGGGGAGCCTGGAAGACAGACAGGGTTAGAGGCATGCTCAGTTTCCAACATTTTATCTGTTTTAAACGAGCCAGACCAGATGTTCAAAAACAATGTACACTCTTAAGGACAAGAACCTCTAGAAAATCCTCAGCACTAATGAAGACTGTCTATAGGAAAGAAAGAAACAAATTCATCAGGAGGTGGAAATAGTTTCTCTCGCCCTAGCAAAGAGGTCTCCACCATCCCAGGCTTAAAATAAAGGGGTAACCAATTGGCATAGCAGGACACTGTCCTTTCCCAGGGACATCCGGTGTGATGCTAAAGGGACCTATAGGAGAAGAAAGGGGATTCCAAATCTCAGACATGACCAGAAAGGGAAAACAGTCACCTTTCCTTTATTTTTGTTTTGACAATTAATCATTAAGATACCTGAAGAAAGGAAACTAATAGGGCTGGCTCTGTACCAGGCAAGAATTCCTAAATTGTACTAACTTGGCTGTTCCCCAAAGTTCCTTTGTTTTCGCCACACCCTCATGTAAACATACCTCTTAACACCCTCTATGTTTTTTATCTCCAGAGAACTAGAATGGAGGTTTTAAGAGAAGGCAAGATGAAACACTGACAGTCATTCAGGAGTCTTTCACTCAAAACTTCCCCCTAAAGGGGTACTTGGGTGGCTCAGTATGTTGAGCCTCCAACTCTTGGTCATGATCTCAGAACTCAGGGCCTGGACTCGAGCCCCGAGTTGGTCTGGGCTCCTGACTCCTGGCTCCCCACTCTGGGGTCAGTGCACAGTCTACTTCTCTCCCTCTCCCTCTGCCGTCCAATGGCCCACTCCCACCCTCTTTCTCTCTCAAATAAATAAATCTTTAAAAAAAACCAAATAAACCAACTTCCCATTAGAATTAATAAAGGACTGTTTTGCATGGTTTTGCCTCTCGAGAGTAAGCAAGTCCATGATTTTGGGTTAGCCACTGGAATGGAGTGACTTCTGTGGTAGAAACAACCTAAACTTTCCTAAACTTTGAGATGAACAAGAGCTATCACAGCATGTACGCTAAAATTATCCCTTCTCTTAAAGGAAAGGTTCAGCTTACGAAAAACTTTTAAAACAATCTAACAACTATACACTAACATCCAAAATAGATCTACAATAGTCTTGACAGTGGCTTGACCTAAAATCCCATAACTTACTCCAGAACATTTGTCAAGACATATACCTCAAGGGGCGCCTGGGTGGCTCAGTTGGTTAAGCGACTGCCTTCGGCTCAGGTCATGATCCTGGAGACCTGGGATCGAGTCGCACATCAGGCTCCCTGCTCGGTGGGAAGCCTGCTTCTCCCTCTCTCACTCCCCCTGCTTGTGTTCCCTCTCTGGCTGTGTTTCCCTCTGTCAAATAAATAAAAATCTTAAAAAAAAAAAGACATATACCTCAAACATACTGTATAGGTTGATAGGTGCTGTCAGACGAGTGGATCACCATCACTGAATAAGTGGTTTATTGGCCAGAGGTAGACCCCATGGTTAAACCCTAACTTTCCCCCTTTATCTGCTGAGCCTGGGTCCCAATGTTTGGCACAGTTGCTGGGGCCCGGATTGCCTTGTGTTCCTGTGGACAGCAAAGAAAGTCTTTCTCCAGTTCCTTCCCACAGCAGAACACTGAGGATTAAATCTGAATCAGAGTGTAAGTGGAACAGTGTAATACTGGGCTGGGTCCATCTATTTCTGGAGACATCTCTTTGGATGTTATGGGCTAGTAGGAAAAACAATGATTCATGTGGTTTCTATAGTGGTCATACTCTCCATAAGTTTGTGTTTCTGAAATCTCACCAACACTGCCCACTCCAAGGAGATCTGAAACTAGAAACATTAAGGAAAGTAAGATTGAAGAATAAAGATTATGTGATGGTTAATTTTACATGTCAGTTTTATGTAGCTATGGTACCCAGTTGCTTGGGCAAACACTAGTCTAGATGCTGCTGTGAGGGTATTTTGTAGACATAATTAAGATGTACAATCAGTTGACTTTGAGTAAAGGGGATCACTCTTGGTAACGTGGGTCAGCTCCTCCGATCAGTGGAAAGTCTTAAGAACAAACTGGAGGAACTCTGCCTCAAGGCTATATCGTCTCGGGAGCTCCCCCTCTTCTTGCTGGATGGGATGCTGCCCAATTCCTGAATTGTTTAATAAAGCCAATTAGCTTTCAAACTAAAACTGGTGTCTCCAGCCTGCTGGTCTGCCCTACAGGTTTCAGACTTGCCAGGCGCCACAATTGAGCCAATTTTTCAAAAATAATTCTGTGTGTGTGTGTGTGTGTGTGTGTGTGTGTGTGTGTGTTTATAGATACTATTGGTTCCTTTCTCTGAAGAACACTGACTGATACAGATTTCAAGTGAATCTATTTTATTTTTCATGCCATCTAAATTAAAACAATGAAGATATTTAGTAATGCTACTGTACATAATATTACACATAGCATGGACTTCTTGTTTTGTTTGGGTTCCCAGCCCCTCACCATCAGCTCACCCACTTCACTAGAGGCTGACTTGACCCCCAGTTTCAGGGGTAATCCTGACTGGCTTGAGGGGGAGATGTCCTTGCGATGATTGGCTCAGACGGGATTCTGTGACTTTGGTCCGGGCCAATGAGCTTTAAGAAGAGGTTTGTTGTAAAGTTCCGGTATGGGTTGTCCTCATGCTCTGTGAGGTGTTACAGAAGTAGCACGCTCTCTCTGCTGGTGGAGGAGAACCGGCAGCCAGAGGCCCTGGATTGATACTGGCCACCAGCCTTTGGTGGGAAAGAACCTGGTCCCTAATGCTGCTCATGAATCAGCCAGACTCCAAACCTGCACTGACTCTGGACTTTCTTTTAAGTACACCAATACATATATATTTTTTAATTGTGCAAGCTAGTCTGAGGCTGGCTTCCTGTTAGTTGCAGCCAGAGGACCAAGTTTTCTTGCCCTAATCTCCTACTTATGAGCTGCGAGACTAGAACTGGATCATCTAAGATCTCCTCGAGCTTTCAATATCTGTGACTGGCACATGTAGGCACTGAGACTAAGCCTAGTTGCCAGTTACTGTTTGGAGAATCTAAATATTATTGTAGGTATCTTTCAAAGTCCATCTTCACTTTTAGAAACAGCATCATGACATTAAATTACACTGAACATTTCATTTGATGCAATTTTTTCCAGTGGGCTTAACCCTAGTCAACTCCCATCAGCAATAATGACTTCCATTAGCTATTTTAACATATAAAAAGCTCTAACAAATGAACAATGACTAGAAAAAGAATCTAATAAGGAAATGGGGAAAGGATAAAGGCAAACAGTTCCCAGAAGAAGATATACAAATGAATCTTTTTTCAAAATTTAAGAGCGGGTGGAGAGGCAGAGGGAGAGGGGGAGAGAGAATCCTCCATGCTGAGCCCAGAGCCCAGAGCAAGGCTTGATCCCAGGACCCTGAGATCCTGACCTGAGCCAAAATCAAGAGTCAGCTGCTTAACTAACTGAACCACCCAGGCACCCCGATACAGACAAGTCTTAAACCTTTGGGGAGATGTTCAACCTCCCTCAGAAGGAGGGAAATGCAAATTAAAATGGCAGTAAGGGTGTTTTCTCACCTAAAAACTGGTAATTGATCCAAGAGTTTAAAAGCACACTGTTGAAGATAGAAACAAATAGCAACAGTCTTACCAATAATGAGACTTAGCACTGAAGACCAGGATTACAGGTAAGAGTAGAAACAGTTCAACTTTCAGGAAGGATAATTTGGCATTATCTGTCAAAACTACAAATGTATTCACCCTTCGCCCCAACCATTTCCCTTTTAAAACTCTACCCAACAGTTATATTTGCTCATGTATAAAATGATGTTATTTGTGATTGCAATAATTGGAAACAAATACATATCAGTGGAAAAAGGATTAAGTTATCATGATGCAGACAACAGGATAAAAAAAGGAGCAGCTCTCCATGTGGTAAAATGGAATAATCCTGAAATTCTATGTTAAATAAAAATACAAAGGTAAAGAACAATGAGTATTGTACACTACCATTTATATTTTCTTTTTTTTTTTTAAGATTTTATTTATTTATTTGACAGAGAGAAACACAGCTAGAGAGAGAACACAAGGAGGGGGAGTGAGAGAGGGAGAAGCAGTCTTCCCACCTATATTTTCTTTTTTAAAAAGCTCACTATATATTTGTGTCTCGACCAAGTTAGAGACTACTTAAGGTACTGGGAATTGTGGTTCTATCTAGGGATTATAACCTGGGAACTAGAACACAGGATGTGAAAGATTTAATGTTCCACTGGATATCTTAAACAGGTTTTGTTTTGTTTTGTTTTTTACAGAGAGAAACACAGGAGAGAGGGAACACAGCAGGGGGAATGAGAGAGGGAGAAGCAGGCTTCCCTCCAAGCAGGGAGGCCAATACGGAGCTTGATCCTGGAATTCCCGGGATCATGAACTAAGCCAAAGGCAGACACTCAATGACTGAGCCACCCAGGCACCCCATCAGTGTTTTAACATATAAATGTATAGCAGTTATTTTAAAATTAATAAACTTGGCGAGAAAGTAAAGTTATTATTATATATACATTTCCTGATTTGTTATCATGACAGTAATTCTGAAACTAAATTATACACTTGTATTTTGGATAAATGATAATTAATGGTCCGATATAAAATGAACATTTGGGACATTTGTTCTCATTTCCCTTTCTGTCTAAATAAGGGCAGTAGAAAAGAATCTTGCATTAAGGAAAGAAAATGAATCTTGTCTATAACATTTTAAAAACTAGTGTGCTAGGCATTTGGCTTTTCCTTGCATTCTACTTCTAAAGTGCCCTATCTAGATGCCTCCTACTTCAGTGTCCTATCATTCATTCATATCCACTCATTCAACAGATATTTACTAAATGCATTCCGCACGACAGACACTGGGCCCTCAAGCCAGATGGGAAGAGTGATGGTGTCATCAATAAACTGAGGGCTGCAGGTCCTAAAATATGGTGAACACACTAGCAGAAAAAACCACCATCTGGGAAGGAAGATAGTAAGAATTCATGGAGAACAGTATTGGTCCACAAAAAATCATTCTAGAAGGAATCTTTTCCACTAGAGAGATTCCATGATCCAGTAAAAGCTTTCTTTAGGAAGAAAAATAAGAAGGAAGAATAACAAAGAAAAGAATGGGCCCAGCTGACAAAATTATGCATGAGAAATAACCTCCAAACCTGGGATTAATACATTCACTAATTCATCCACTTGTTTAACAAATGTTTACTCAGGGCCAGGCTAAGAATCAGAAGTAAACAGAAAGCCCCTCCCCTTGAGAAGCTAACATGGGGCACCTGGGTGGCTCAGTTGGGTAAGTGGCTGCCTTCAGCTCAGGTCATGATCCCAGAGTCCTGGGACTGAGCCCCACATCGGGGCCCCCTGCTCAGTAGGGAGTCTGCTTGTCCCTTTGCCCCTCCCCCCTGCTTGTGCTCTCTCTTGATCACACCCTCTCTTTCAAATAAATATATAAAATCTTACAAAAAAGAGAGAGAGAAGCTAACATACAAGGGAGATAGATAATAAATCACTAAATGTATACTGTACTGGCAAGTCATAATAAATGCTATGAATAAGGGAAAGGAGACAGAGTGATGGGCCACCATTTTAGATGGATGGTGAGGGAAGATCTCTCTGAGGAGATACAGAGCACAGATTTGAAGAAAGTGAGAGAACTGTATGGGTACTTGGCAGAAGAGTTTTCTAGGGAGAGGAAAGAGTCCTGGTGTGGAAATGTACTTAAGAATTTCAAAAGTCGGGGCTCCTGGGTGGCTCAGTCATTCAGCGGCTGCCTTTGGCTCAGGTCATGATCCTAGAGTCCTGGGTTCAAGCCCCACATCGGGCTCCCTATTCTGCGGGAAGCTTGTGTCTCCCTCTCTCACTCCTCCTGCTTCTATTCCCTCTCTAGCTGTGTTTCTCTCTGAGAAAGAAAGAAAGAAAGAAAGAAAGAAAGAAAGAAAGAAAGAAAGAAAGAAAGAAAGAAAGAAAGGAGAAAGAAAGGAAGGAAAGGAAAGAGAGAGAGAAAGAAAGAGAGAGAGAAAGAAAGAGAGAAAGAAAAGAAAGAATTTCAAAAATCAAGAGGCAAAGTTGAGTGACTGTCCTCATTAAGGTTAGAAAAACATAGCTGAGGAACAATATCAGAGCTTCTTCCAGAAAATGCACCCAACAGTATATAACTCCATTCAGACAGTTCTGGATCTTTAAAGCAGAAACAGTATCTTATTTAGAGACAGGGTAAGAGTGTGCTCCCATGAGGTGACACTTAGGAATTGCCCTCTGACCAAAAAACACCCCCCTTCCCCCCACTCCCATGCTCACAGACCCCTGGGTTTCCTTCTATAGGAAGCAACACTTTGGGATCCATATTTTTAGGTGAGCTTCAAAATGTAAAATGCCTTAGAAAGATAATGTATAGATTTGAATTCATACTAAGGTAAAAATAACCATTATCTGATACTTCTGTGAGCAGCACAGGCTTTCTAAATTCGGGTAGGGCAGGGTATTGAAAAAACTAAACACATATAACACAAAAACTGTAAGCCCCCCAGATCAAGCTTCAGTGGCTGCATTATCTTCTCTCAGACAACTGCTGAGCAGAAATATTCTTTTTCCCCAGAGAGAAAAAAGGTATTTCTGTTAAGCTACCACAGCTTGTTAGAAATATCCCTTAGGGACATACAGCTCCCTTTTGGAGTCTAATTATATATTCACCCAGGGTGTTCTGATCTGAATTTAGCTACCTGGGAAATACCCAAGAAGAGAATGCCATTTTCAGGCAGCCGCAACGATGGCACGGTGTAAATAAATGTATCTTGTTCTATATAATTCCAACTCTGATGAATTTTGCAACGGTGATAGAGCCCAAGATCCAGCTCTGAAACAACAACTTAATGAATCCATTGAACTGTCCCTGGAATTCAAATCTGTGAACTCCTTGCTTAGACCTCACTATTCTTAAACCTCTTCAGATTTGATAACTAAGGAAATTGATCTCCTGGTTGTAGACCCCGGAAGGAAGAATCCATTCATTCCACGAAGGATGTGAGTAAGCAGCTACTCTGTGCCACGTGCTGAGTTCTGTCCTCAGACTGGTTATCATAGGGCAGGGAGGGAGCTCTCCCAACCTCAGGCCCTATGGCAGGAGAAGGACCCCCCTGTACCCCACTCCCCACCACATGAGACACACATTAAAAGGTGGTTCCAGAAATAGGAAGTGGGTATAGTTTGGGACATTCAAAAAAGAGTTACACTTGGATGAAACTTGATGTTGGAAATCAGACAAGCAACAAAGAGAGAAAAGAGGAATGGACTCAATGGATGGCTGATCTCAAAATCAAAATTCACACAGAGACCGTCTTTAAATGTATAAAGATGTTTCAGTGAATAAACTCCAACTTTGAGAGTAACCCTGGGAATAATACCTCCTCAGTTAACTATAAAGAGATATCTCTGTGGGGGAAATAAATGACAGTCCCACCTGCTCTGAACAGTGTTATTGAGAGATTTTGAGAAATAGGCGATTCAAAGCATAACTCAAAGTCACCTCAGAATTACAAGTTAAACAAATTTAATGTTAATTATATGTTTAGGACATTGGCATACTAGAAGTGAGTCAAATTTATGATATGGTAAAGTTATACTTTCAATAAAACATACATATATTCCATAAAAATATATTTATAATCAATATATAGAGTATGTTTATGTCTGTTCTATGACCTCAGTATAATTTTATTACTTATATGATTATACTAAAGGTTTATAGATGTTGTGGCTTTATATGTATTATATATTCTTAGTCTGATCCATAATTTCTTTGGAACAAGAATGTAACCTTCAAGTCATTTAAGATTGACCCTGCCTTCTGCAATAACCAGCTTTATATAAGCATTGTTTTCAGGGTCACAGCAAAAACTGATTTTACTGTCATTTTTCATAAAATTTGATTTATTTTTATAATAAAATCATTGGGATTTTTGGCTCGGTTCTCTGTGAACCTACAAAATTTGGACTTTACAAAATTACACACTATAAATGTTTCCCAAAGTTTATGTTTTCCAAGATGTAAATGTTCAATCAATATTCTAGTCTATTAATTCTGTCCTTCTAAAATTCCTTTGTTGAAGTCCTAACCCCTAGAACCTCAGATGTGGACTGGAGATGAAGACTTTAAAGTGGTAATTAAGTAAAAATAAGGTCATTGGATGGGCCCTAATTCTATATGACTGGTGTCCTTATAAGAAGACTTAAAAGAGACTCAAACACACAGGAAGAAGACCATCTACAAGTCATAGGGAGAAACCTCAGAAGACACTAACCATCCAATACCTCAATCTTAGAATTATGACCCCAGAACTGTGAAAAAAATTACTTCATTTGTTTAAATTGCCCAGCCTATGATGCTGTGTTACATCAGCACTAGTGACTAATATACTTGAGTAAATGTGAGTAAATCGATACTAATTGATGTGGAGAACAAAGGCAAAAGAAATGCAGAAAAAATTAAATTTCTTACAACTTGCAGTTCATTGACAAGTACTGGGGACAGGCAGAGTGATCTTCCTCTGGGAGCTCAGTTGTCTCAATGTGAATACTTTGCTAGGGGCAGAAGGCAACCTTAGCTTGACATTGGCCCGACCTCTAGGATCCTGTGAGTCTGCCTTAACATATAAAAAAAATCCTATTGAAAACTTCTATTTATCTCTACCCACCCCCCAGGATATATGTTAACAATCATCCTCCAAATGGATGACCCACTGATATACATCTAAAGGGTCTCATGACTAATGTTTTACTAGACAGTAGTAGATGACCATGTCTTCACAGCAGCTAGCCCCTCCAGGTCCTGGAAGCCTTGCTTCCAAATTCCTTAGAGATGTACCCTACCCCTGATCCCCTCCCAACTTGAAAGCATATAATCAGTCACTCCTCACAAACCCAGTGCAACTCTTTCTGCCCACAGTTCCTGTCTCCATGCTTTAATAAAACCACTTTTTTGCACCAGAGGTATCTCAGGAATTCTTGACCATTCCCTCCCTGATCCCAAAATTATTTCAATCACTCATCATTAGCACAAGGTACAGGATAAAGTCCTACGTCTTTAGCATGGTCTAGCAGGCCTATTCAGGCTGAGATGGTCCCCGAGTCCCTCCCATCCCTTTCCCCCATGTCCCCCTACTTCGGTGGGACCAAGCCCTCTATCTTCCCTGATTCTGCAAGTGGATTCATCCCTTCCGGCCCACACTTTCCCATCCTGCAATTCTGCCAAATTCTCCCATGCATAAGGAGGAAGCCATCAAACTGAATTGTTCCCACTCAGCCTTAATTCTCACAGAAATATTTCCATTGTCATAAGAAGAGCCTGACTTACCCAATAATCTCTAATTGGCCCCATGCTTCTTTGGCCTCTGGGCCTTCTCATATGCTCTTCCATCTGTCTCAAATGTTCTTCACTTTCCTCTATGCCCAGACAATTCTAATATTCTTCAGAGCTTTGTTCAAATGCTGCTACCTCAGGAAGTCTTCTTTGTGCCTCTGGGCCATACCAGCCCCTAACTCCATTGGAATACGTGGTGTCTCCTTGCTTAGTTTCGCAGGAAACGAACTCCAACATGGAGCTGTGCATGCAGGTGGTTTATAAGAGAGGGTTCTCACTGTTGGTGCCTGTGGGGAAGCTGGAGAAGCAGGACTGGGCAGAGGGACAAGTCGAGGTGTGATATAATCTGTGATAAGAAATAGGTATCTGGTTTTTGTCCCTGTTTCTGGCACAGAGCTCCTAAAACCTTTAGTATTTCCTGAGTGATAAAAGCAAAAAAGGTGTCTTTTGTTATGTGAATGTGGTGACTTTTGGACCACCTAGGGATGGTGACTGCTTGCCAGGGGAACCAGATATGAAGGGAGGGTTGAAACTTTCACTCCCATCCCCTGATTTCTGGGGAGGTAAGAGGAGCTGAAGGTTGAATCGATCACCAATGGTCGGTGATTGAATCAATCATGTTTTTGTAATGAAGCTTCTGTAACAACCTAGAAGGACATGTTCAGAAAGTTCCCATGTTGGTGAATACAGGGAGGCGTGAGAGTGATGGAATCAGAGAGAGGGTGGAAGCTACAGTCCCTTTCCCTACACCCGCCCTCTGCATCTGTTCCATCTGGCCATTCCTGAGTTATATCCTTTTATAATAAACCAGTGATCCGATCTGGAAATGGGTTTCCAGAGTTCCATGAGCTGCGTTAGTGAATTAATCAAACCCAAGGTGGGATAATGGGAACATCTGGCTTATTGCCGATAGATCAGAAGCATAGGTAACAACTTGCACTTGTGATTGGCATCTGAAGGAGGGGGTAGGGAGAAAGACTTGTAGAACTGAGCCCTTAATCTGTGGAATCTGACACTATCTCCCAGTAGATAGTGTCAGAATTGAGTGAAGTTGTAGGATACCCAGCTGGCATCAGAGCATTTCTTGTTTGTTGGGGGGAACCCCTCACATTCTGGAATTGGGTGTCAGAACCCCTCCACCGGCCCAGTCAGAGCCCCAGAGAATTGTATGGGAACCTCTGGAGCAAATTATTCCTTTAGAATGATTCTAACTTGGGCCAAGACAGCCAGACTTTATATTCCTGTATAGATCAGATCAGTCATTAGCTATTGGACAACCAGAGAAAGGGCATGATCTTGGGTTTCATACTGTGTCACAAGTTACCACAAATTCATCAACTTTAAACATCACAAATTTATCACCTCAGTTTCCACAGATCAGGAATCCAGGAATAACCTGACTGGATCCTTGGCTTAGGCTGAAATCAGGGTGGTAGCCAGGATTGCTGTTCTCTGGGGGTTGGTGGTCTTCTAAGCTCATTTGGACTAATAGCAGAATTCATTTCCTTGCAGCTGTATGACCAAGATCCAAGTTCACTTGCTAGCTATCATCCAGAGACAGCTCTCAGGTCCTCAAGGCCATCCTTAGTCCTTGTTATGTGGCCCTACATACAGTTCACAGTGTAGACATTTGTTTCTTCCAGGCCAACCAATGCCCATCTCTATGACTTCCAACTCCCCTTCAGTCAGCGACAATGAGATATCCTATCATGTCTGCCATGTAACGGAACCTACTCGAGAGAGATTATTCCATCACCTTCACAGGCCTGCCCACTTGTGGGAAGTGCCTTCTGCACGGGGCTGGATGGCTCTCTGCAGCCTCAAGTCTCTGTAGTGGCTGACCATGGAAAGCTAGGTGCCAAGTCCACCTCCAAAGGTGGGGGCAGGGAAGCGCATCACAGTGTCACTCATCATGTCTTGACTCTGTCTGGAGGAAGGCTATACTTTTCAGACTGCCTGCTGCAACTTGCTTGGACTTGTTTTTCAGTTTCTCTGTAGTTATGGTAATACTCCCTTCTGTAACATGTAAACCCTGAAACCTCAGCTTAATACAATAAACGTTCACTTCTCGCTGATGTTCAGTTGGCCTGGGGCATTGGCAGGCAGCCATCCACATGCAGTGATGAGAAACTCAGGCTCTCTATGGTCAGGACCCATCATCTTCCAGACAGCGGGGTTTCTGGCTCCAAGCAAGTGTAACGCAGAGAGAGGGTAGAGAAGACACCCGTGTCTGTGTGGAAGTGACACATATCACCGCCACTCCTATTCCACCAGTGACAACTAGTCCTGGGGTCCCTCCTGGAAACAAAGAGAGCCAGGTGATGGATGCAGACCCCAGCTGGGCAGCCACTTCCCACCGAGCATATACTGTGCAAGGGGAGTGGGACTGCTGGGTGGCTGACTGCCTCCACCATGTTCCCTTTGTTCCAACCATGTCCGGTCTGACACTTGCCCCTCTAGGGGCCTCAAGTCTTCAAGATTCATCTTCTCGCCACCATACCTGGGAGTTGCAACGTCCGTTGTTCTTTCCCTTTTTATAAATTCACCTTATAAATTCTAATGCTAAATTCTGAAAACCTCAGGAGTTTGTCACAGTGAATTACTTTTCCCCCCAAAAAAGCACATGGTGTAGTCAGCTCTGAGAATGACAGGGAAGACGGGCAGAATGGGTCACTGGTCTATATTTGCCATTTGTGAGGAGGATGCGTCCTATATGAGGAATACACCTAATGAACATTTACTCCCTGTAGGGCAAGGTGGAGAAACCAAAGAACAGCAGGACACACAGTGCTTTGGCAAGCTCTCCATCCACTGGAGAAGATGGACTTTTCAATATAATTAAAAGGCATTGTAAAATCCATCAAAATGGATGTTTCTAAAGGCCTATAAGCACATGGGTGGGGCAGGGTCTACCTTTGCCCAGGGTAGTGCAAGGCTTCTCCTCAGAGATGAAGTTCAGGTTGAAGTTGAACAGATAAAAGGGGAAGGAAGTACATTCCAGACCAAGAGTGAAATATCTGTCAAGTTACAGGTGTGTGAAGAGTCAAAAGCTGCAAAAAATTCAGGTGCCCATCAACAGATGTGTGAATAAACAAAATGTGATATATCCATAGGATGGAACACTACTCAGCCTAAAAAGGAAGGAAACTCTGACACGTTACAACATGGATAAACCTAAAATATATTACGCCTAGTGAAATAAGCTGATCACAAGAGGATAAATATGGTATGATTTAACTTAAATAAAATATCTACAATAGGCAAATTCATTGAGACAGAAAGTGGATTCGAGGTTACCAGGGGCCCGGGGAAGAGAGAACAGGGATTTATAGTTCCGTGAGCCCAGAGTTTCTGTTTGGGATGATGAAAAAGTTTAGAAAACAGGCCGCATCCATGGTTGCACAACAATGGGAATGGAATCGATGTCACTGAATGACAGGTTTTAAAATGGCAAATTTTACACTATTTGGATACTTTACCACAATTTTTTTTAGAAAGATGTGGTTACGCAAAAGAGCATAAGGAATGGGAAGAAGTTTCTTGATGATCTCTATTTTTAAACATTGAAAATCTAATTAGAGATCAATTCAGTTCCTGGCTACAGCCTGCAGCTTCTTTTTTTCTAAATTAAAAGGGGAAGGATTGAGCAGGAACCTCAGAAAGGGAGCCACTCAGAAATTCATCTGCAGACCAGCTCCAGTGAGATGTTGCCCTCTTTTTAGAGGGTTTGCCATTTGTGGAAAGAGAAAAGCCCTGGATTCTTCAACTATGACTTTCTTTTAAGTGTTCTTTTCATTAGGCAACAGTCCATTAAATTAGATTTAATTGAAGTTGATTTGATTGATGGACTAAGACCTCATAGTCTCTCCAAAGACAACATAGGTTTGTGTCATTGATCCAAAAAACTCTCACATTTTGGCAACCATGTGGCAAAATGATTTATTTCCATGGTTAAAGCAGGCAATATTATTGAACAGTCATTCCTGTGTAGTAGAGGTCCTTAACTGTTATTAAATCAGCAGTTCATTGGCTGACAGATCACAAATTGAAACTACACACACACACTGAACTTGAAAAACCAAACCTGTTTTTATGGCACTGTGGAAACTAGAAATGGGATTTCATTCTGCCGAGGTTATCACATGGAAATAAAAAAAATCCAAAACATCCTCCTTTAAAAAATAATAAATGGCATAAATCATCTTGACAGCTGACTATTCCAGAGAGTTTTGCACTAACAAGAAGTTGAATTAGATTAATAACTGTGCATTCTCCTAACATTTCAAGGAAATTAATTTAGCTCTTCATATGTCTGAGCAAAATGCTTTGGAAGTATTAACTACCTGATTCTTATCACCAAAAAACAAAAACATTTCTTTTACAGCTATTTGCACATGGGGGATTTTCTAAGCAATTCAAACTGATGGATTATATAATCTAAAAATGCAGTTTTCCTATTAAAAAGACAACCTGGAATTTGTTTATTTAAGTGGCAAGCAGCACTGACTTTTTTTTTAAAGTTGGATTATTTCTAGTTATAAAAATGCGGGGAGGTCTCATTTCATACAAAGGATGCATCTTAGAAGACCTTGTGTAATTCGAACCTGCATAATTCAAGAATGATTTTCTCAAAGGAATAAAGTAAGACAGATGTATTCTCAGAGCATATTTACAAGTTGTAACATATTTTGGCTTTAAACACGCTTTCCCTGCTCCTGACATTACATCTAATATTTCAGAATGTCATCTCCCACATTAACTGCACCATGTTTCATTGTGGTTGTTTGCCCTTCTTCTTGGCATCTTATCACATATAACTTCCCTTCAAAAGCTATTGATTTGGGAGCACATTTTTCAGTGTGAGCACTTTCATCGCTTTTTTATGAATACTTAAGTGACATGGTTATAGGTCATAAAAATATTTTACATGATAGTAACAGTGAGTGCCAAAATAAAGCATAATAGTAAAACAAAACAAAACAAAAACAACTCACGCGTAGGAGTTCCATTGCACATAAAAAACAGCATGGTTTAGAGGATGCTACAAAGCCAGGTTGGTACTTCTGTTTGTCACCTAAAGTGGCAAGCCACGTTATAAAAGTGTAAACAAGCTTTGCAATATTCATTCTGCCCATCTGCTTTGAAATTACATGATTCTTGACCATTTTTTAAAAATTTGATGTGATTGACATATTTTTTACCTTTGTATGTGAACTAAGATTTTTATTGGTATTTTTATATTCATGTTTTCAAGTTTATATACTCACCAGAGCTGCTTCCCCCCAGGGGGTAGGGGGAGCAAAAGAAAGTGGGAAAGGGATGCTTCACTGAAGCCCGGGTGGCCAGTGAACATATTCAGAAGGAAGGAGGACTTCATCTGTACCGTTCCAAAGCAGGAATTGCAGGACTCACACTCTCCAGAGAATAAAGATCACTCAGATCACCCTTAGCACCTTCCTCCTATACCTCTGAGAGGAGCTGTGGATTTAGGGTAGAAAAGAAGTCTGTGTTTGTTTTAATCTCTGCTGTTGAACTGAGAGAGTAAAGTCTCTCCCTCTGAACTCAGTTTGCAGGGGATGCTGCTCACCTCCACGGGGCTCCCCTGCTTAGGGGAGAAGAGAAGTCTTGGAGCAAACAGCTAAAATCCCATGAGAACAGAATAGGTGAAATAAATGATGCCATGAAACACTCCAATATCAGAATTATTGGAATCCTTGAAGGGGTTGAGAGAGAGAGAAATCCAAAAGATATAGTTGAACAAATCTTGGATGAAAATTTCCCGAATATGGGGAATGAAACAAATGTTCATATCCTAGAGGCAGAGAGGACACCCCCCAAGATCAATGAGGTCAGAAAAACCTCCAGGCACGTAATTGTGAAAATCATGAATCATAAAACCGAAGAATATGTCTTAAGGGCAGCTAGGGGAAAGCAATCCCTTACCTATAGAGGGAGGACCATCAGAATAATGTCAGACCTTTCCACAGAAACCTGGCAAGCCAGAAAGGTCTGGCAAGACATATTCAGGAAATTACATGACAAAAATATGCAACCAAGGATAATGTATCCAGCAATGTTGACTTTCAGAATGGAAGGAGAAATAAAGACCTTCCAGGAACACCAAAGTCTAAAAGATCATGCAACCACCAAGCAAGCACTACAAGAAATACTAAGAGGGGTTCTATAAAAGAGAAATGAACACAAGAGTGACATAGAACAGAAATTTACAGAGGTAATCTATAGAAACATGAACTTCACAGGCAACATGATGTCAATACAAATGTATCTATCAATAATCACTCTCAATGTGAATGGCCTAAATGCTCCAATAAAAAGGCACAGGGTTTCAGACAGGATAAAACGACAGGACCCGTTCATATGCTGTTTACAAGAGACACATTTTGAATCTAAAGTCACTTCCAGATTTAAAGTGAGGGGATGGAGGACCATCTTTCATGCCAGTGGACCCCAAAAGAAAGCTGGGGTAGCAATTCTCATTTCAGACAGATTGGATTTTAATTTAAAGACTGTAGTCAGAGACACATAAGGACACTACATCATTCTCAAAGAGTCTATACACCCAGAAGATCTAACAATTGTAAATATTTATGCCCCCAACATGGGAGCAGCCAACTACATAAGCCAACTGTTAAGCAAAATAAAGAATCATATTGATACAAATACATTAATTTTAGGAGATCTTAACACACCACTCTCAGTAATGGACAGATCATCTAAACAGAAAATCAACAAAGAAACAAGAGCCTTGAATGACACATTGGACCAGATGGATCTCATAGATATATTCAGAACATTCCACCCTAAAAGAGCAGAATACTCATTCTTCTCGAGGGCACATGGAACTTTCTCCAGAATAGACCACATACTAGGTCATAAATCAGGGCTCAACTGATACCAGAAGATTGAGATTATTCCCTGCATATTCTCTGACCACAATGCCGTGAAACTGGAACTCAACCACCATAAAAACTTCAGAAGAAAATCAAACACTTGGAAGCTAAAGATGATCCTACTAAAGAATCTGTGGATCAACCAGGAAATCAAAGAAGAACTGAAACACTTCATGGAAACCAATGATAATGAAAATACATCAATCCAAAACCTATGGGATACAGCAAAGGCAGTCCTAAGGGGGAAATTCATAGCCATCCAACCTCACTCAAAAAAATTGAAAAATACCGAATATACCAACTCTCATTACACCTTAAAGAACTGGAAAATCAACAAAAAAATTAAACCAACCCCTCACACAAGAAATAATTAGGATTAGAGCAGAGATGAATGAATCAGAAACTAGAGATACAGTAGAACACATCAACGAAACTAGAAGCTGGTTCTTTGAAAGAATCAATAAGATTGATAAACCATTGGCCAAACTAATCCAAAAGAAAAGGGAGAAGACCCAAATTAATAAAATTATAAATGAAAGGGGAGAGATCACGACTAACTACCAAGGAAATAGAAACAATCATGAGAAATTACTATCAACAATTATATGCCAATAAGTTTAACAACCTAGAAGAGATGGATACATTCCTAGAAACCTATAAACTTCCAAGACTGAAACAGGAAGACATTGACAATTTGAATAGACCTATATATAGTAATGAGATTGAAGCAGTGATCAAAAACCTCCCCCAAAACAAGAGTCCAGGACCAGATGGATTCCCTGGGGAATTCTACCAAACATTCAAAGAAGAAATAACACCTATTCTCCTGAAGCTCTTTCAAAAAATAGAAACGGAAGGAAAACTTCCAAACTCTTTCTATAAAGCCAGCATTACTCTAATCCCCAAACCAGACAAAGACCCCATCAAAAAGCAGAACTTCAGACCAATATCGCTGATGAATATGGATGCCAAGATTCTCAACAAGATCCTTGCCAACAGGATCCAACAATACATTAAAAAGATTATCCACCATGACCAGTTAGGGTTTATCCCAAGGATGCAAGTGTGGTTCAACACTCGCAAATCAATCAATGTGATGGAACAAATCAATAAGAGAAGAGAGAAAAACCACATGGTACTCTCAATTGATGCAGAAAAGGCATTTGACAAAATACAACCTCCGTTCCTGATCAAAACTCTTCAAAGTATAGGGATAGAGGGAACATTTCTCAGCCTCAAAAAAAATCTATCTACAAAAAACCCATAGCGAATATCATTCTCAACAGGGAAAAACTGACAACCTTCCCTCTGAGATCAGGAACAAGGCAAGGATGCTCACTCTCACCACTACTGTTCAACATAGTGTTAGAAGTCCTAGCAACAGCAATCAGACAATAGAAAGAAATAAAAGTTATTCAGCTTGGCAAGGAAGAAGTCAAACTCTCTCTCTTTGCAGATGACATGATACTCTGTGGAAAACCCAAAAGACTCTACCCACAAACTACTAGAACTCATACAATAATTCAGTAATGTGGCAGGATACAATCAATGCACAGAAATCAGTTGCATTCTTATATACTAACAATGAAAATATAGAAAGGGAAATCAGAGAATCGATTCCATTTACTATAGCACCAAAAACCATAAGATACTTAGGAATAAACCTAACCAAAGAAGTCAAGGATCTGTACTCGAGGAACTACAGAACACTCATGAAAGAAATTGAAGAAGACACAAAAAGATGGAAGAGCATTCCATGCTCATGGATTGGAAGAATAAACATTGTCAAAATGTCTATACTGCCCAGAGCAATCTATACTTTCAATGCCATTCTG